>JBAMIE010188149.1:0-12322 GCA_037177295.1 Kaempferia parviflora | reverse complement strand
TGAACAATATTCTGAGCTCCTACTTGTTCAACACACTTGTCAACATACTCAAAAATAAGTTCAGCTGTATGTGCCTCATCTGAAGACTCCTTGGACTCTAAAAATGTGGTACCCATCTTGCAATTAACACACATATTTAAGATGCTTCTTCTTTTTCTATCACTCCATGCATCAGTCATGATCGAGCACCCATTCTTTTCCCATTCTTCTTCATGTTTCTTCAATAGTTGCTTTGTTCTTTCAACTTCGAATTTCAACAGTGGCTCCCTAAGTTGATATTGAGTTGGAGGCTTGAATCCTGGTCCAAATTGACCCACTGCCTCCATTAGTTGCTTGAAGCTATCATTATCAACAGCATTGAATGGGATTGCATTTTCATAAACCCATCTCCCAACATATTGCTGAACTTGTTGAGTTCTCTCTTTGAAAAGAGCTTCATTTATATTTTTTTGGCGAAGCACTTTACTCTCACTTGAACCTACATTTCTTGGAGCAATTACTGATGCATATCTATCCATGGGGCCAAGTGTATGAGGTTTTTTAATTTCATCTATCCCTTCAATTTCAAGAACTTCTTCTTCGGCTGGAGAAATAGTTACCTCTGCTCTACAATTTTGTTCTTCTATTATTTTGTTCTTCTTTCTATTCCTTCCTTCTAAAATAGCTTGCTTGCACTTATTTCGGTCTTCTTGAGATGCTTTTTGGCAACCAGATACATTTCCAGGAATATTTCCTATGTGCTCCTTGATCCTGTATGCTCCCCCGACATCATTTTCCCACATAACTTGCATTTTATTTTGTCGAGGTTCTTAGGATCAATCAACATCCCAAACTCCCATCCGATGTCATTTGACTTTCTCCTAAGACTCCCAGATTCTGGTTGAGTGACAGATGCTGCTGAAGATGGATTGCTTGTCATCCCAGAATAAAAGTGACTTAGACAATAATACAATATAAATCGGACCTGCCATCCCAAACAGAAATGATTTAGATAAGAAAATCATATCGCAGACTGATTTAGATAGTTCACCGGTTCACCCATAATCTAAACTGTTGATGTTAGCTTTATATGATACAATATGATACTTTAGCACAGTGTCATATGAATACAACTTATATGATACTGTGCTAAATTCCAATCAAACAAAAGATAAAAAGTAAAAACTAACTTTATATGATACTGTTCTAAATCATACAAATACAATTAGAACAGTAATTAAAACAGTAATTTACCGTTCTAATTACTGTTCTAATTGTCAGTAATAGTGCAACAATAGTATATAGTTACATTACTAAACTAGTCAACTATAAGAAAGTAAGAAACAATAAATCCATTACTAACACAATAATCTTGTAACAGTAAAACTGTAAAAGTTTACTAATTGAACCATCAAACGATTAACGGATTAACACCGTAACTAATTGAAGTAAATGCGGTGTTATTGTAAAAGTTTTACGATCATAACTGTAAAAGTCTACTGTTAACACAGTAAATACGGTGTCACAACAGTAACACCGTAACAAAGTTACTAACAACTTGTTCTTCAATCTTCACCGTAAAAGTTACTAACACAGTAAAAGTTACTGTCATAGACTCATAACACTCTTCGTCGTCTTCGACAAATACGGAGCAAGAAGAAGAAGGCGGAGAAAGAAAAATAAAATACTCACTGTGTCACAGGTGTTCTCTTCGACAAATGCAGAGAAATTGAGAAAGAAGGAGAAGAAGTGCTTCTGTAGGAGCTCGATCGCTCTTTCGCCGCCGCTGTGGAGAGGCCAAGAAGAGAAGAAGTGCTTCCGCCGCCGCTGTGGAGAGGCCAAGAGGAGAAGTGTTGTCGACTTGTCGTTGTCGTCGTTGGCTCGCCGCTGTGGAGAGGAGAACGATGTCGCTGCGGCTGCGGAGAACTCCGGAGCGACGCAAACCCTAATCGCATTTTTTGGTTAGCCTTTTTTTTCACTTAACCTCGCATTTAACCTAATCGCGCATGAGCGCCGAACTCCGGAGCGACGCGAACTGTCGTCTGGACGCCGAACAGGCGCCTAAACAATGTACGCGGCCGCCTAGCCCGAATTCTTGATCACTGGAATTTATAAACCCCTGCTGATCGCTGAATGCAAATAGGACCGGCAACTGAATCAACCCTGAAACTTTCCCGGTTGATTTTGCCGTACAATGCGTTCCCGTTTCTACCAAATTAATTACCTACTCGAAGGCCACCTCACCCGGACAATTTTGTGGGTGGCTCCACCCTTCGTTTCACTTTCGCAGCTCAAAATGTCAATCGCTACGAACGGAACGAAGACTTCTGGCTCGAGAACCGCGCGCGGATCCTCCCCCCTCTCCCTCACCTCGGTCCCTTCCTCGATTCGTCTGCTCCTCGATGCATCGTCCTTCACGAGCAGTCGGTTCGTTGATGGATTTCGGGAGGCTTTTCTGGGCTTTGACTCTGGTGCTGCTCGTTCCTGGATCGGTCCTCGCTGGCGATATCGTTCACGATGACGACGACATCCCCAAGCGGCCCGGATGCTCCAACAAATTCATTCTGGTAAGTTCCGTCCTAGGTTCCTTTCTTATGCCGTTATGCGTCCTGGTTCCCTGGAAGACGTCGGTTTGTCGAGGGGTTGAGCACCGACGGTTTTCGGGGTTTTGCAAATTTTTTCCTCGAGTTAGGTTGGTTGCAGGTGAGGAGATTGCGTCTTCACAGTTTTTTTTTTTTTTTTTTGCTTGACAACCTTAGTGATTGCCTTGAATCTTCAACTTTTGGGTTCTTCAAATGGAATGAGTTCCGTGGTTGTATTTTTGTGTAATGTTTTTTGTTATTGTTAAATTACAACTGTCATTAGGCAGCAGAATCTTGCACACTAATACAGAAGTGAGATTTAACCCATGGTATATTTGCCAAGTATGCCAGCCAATATCTTTACCACCAGTATTTATCTTAATGGTACATGTGGATTATTCATGTGTTTGAACAGGTTGCAAATTGTGAATTTGAAGTTTAGTCTTATCCTCCATCTTCAAGCTCAGCTCCAGCCAATCTTTAAGGTCAGTGTACTGGGATTGAAAATATGATTGAGAGAAGTGAAAGTGAGACACAAGTTTTACAAGATGATGGAACCCAATATGTAACTTGATGCTCTTTTATCTCCCCTCCTAACTTTCCATCCAAGTAAACATAGCCGAAGTGAGTTTGACTTGAGATGTTGCCATGTGGAGTTACCAATCATAATACATGCACTAACCTAATACATTTACTTACAAGCATGGATCTTGTGAGTCAATCAATTGCATTATGTGCATGGACTTTGCATCTAGTTGACCACTTTACAAGCTTCGATCCTGTGAGTTGACTATTCACATTTCTAGTGTGAGCCCATGAGTTGATTTTTTTCTTAATTAGCCTACACCCTAATGACACTTCGGGCAAGGACTTGGTGGGTTGGTGCCTATTACATTGCGAGCATGGATCCCCATGAGTCAGTCGATCCTTTTCTTGGGATTTTACAATACACATGGTTGCAATCCTAGCTCCCAAGAGCCCAGAGTTTCAGTTGTATTGTGTAGATTTCATATACTATATTAGGTGCCCATAGTTGATCCACTGCCTAAAATTATCCCCAAGGAATCCCTCTTCTATGAGGATGTCTAGGATATTGCATGAATGTTGTATAGTTCATCCCAAGTCCCTTCAGTCAATTGAACACCTAAAATGGTTTTCAGCTATCCTTATCATGTAAGGGTCTCCAAGGCATTGCAAAGGTTGGGATGTTAATCAGATTTGATGTTCTTAAAAATATTTTTGATGCATCCCTACTCTAGAAGTGTGTCTTGGTATTTTGGAAAGCAGATAGTAGATCTTAAGTTCTTACAATCGGCCAACTGCTGAAGAAAGGTTCCAAGGGCACTATAGTCTTTGTTGTGTTAGAATGAATGCCTGAACAAGACAATTCTTTGAGAGAAGAAGCATCATTATGTCCACTAGAAGTGAGAAAATCATATAGGCTGTTGGTGTGGTTACGATGGGTGCATGAGCTATTGGATTGCCCACACCTTTTGGAGTCCAACATGCATTTGTGGCAACATTTGCTTACTAGCTACATCAGGTTTCTAGCGGATTGAGATAGTCTATAGCTCCAAATGGGATTCTTCCCAAAAGACACAGGATATCATGGAGGAAGCTTCAATATTGCAATTCAGTCTTTCATAAGCAAACAAAACAGTTTGAGATGTTATGTTTGACTAAAGAAAAACTCTACCTGCTCTGAGATCAACATACTGATTTCTTTATTCAACATCTTGTCTAGCTACTTTTTGAGATAGCTGTAGTCTAGATTGAGAAGGTGGATTAAAATAATTATTAGTATAATATTTCACACGGACTGCTTTATCTCTTGTTCTGCATTACTCGACTATGCAAGGTATCACACGCCCCCTCTTGTGCTGAATAACAACTTTTTTTTTTCTCTTGCACTTCATACCAGGTGAAAGTGCCAATCTGGGTTAACAACACTGAAGATAGTGAATTTGTTGGTGTTGGTGCTCGATTTGGCCGTAGAATAGTGTCAAAAGAGAAGCAGTCTAACCGTACTCGTCTTTCCCTTTCAGATCCTTCTGATTGCTGCACTGAACTGAAGGAAAAGGTTTTTATTTCTTTTAATCAAGTACTCTTCTCAAATTCATGCATAAAAAACCATATTGACTTTGATCCTGGGGTTATGCATTGGAACTTCATTTTCTTAGTTTGCTGGGGATGCCCTACTAGTGCACAGGGGGAAATGCAAATTCACAACAAAGGCAAAAATTGCCGAAGCTGCTGGAGCATCTGCTATACTAATTATAAACAATTGCAGAGGTGAATGCAGTTCCTAATCTCTAGCTAGTGGAAAAAAGAACCTTAGCTGAGGAGTAATTCTGTTGTATATATGAAGAATGAATGACTATTGCATTATTTGCATCTGAATTTTGCTTTATTATCATCATTAAAATTTCCTGCACTTTAATGTGGCCAGCCAAGATGTGTTGAAGATTTCAAATTTTAGTCCACCTATAAGATTTTGAATTTTCTTTAATATCCTGGCATTTGATTGACAGGATTATACAAGATGGTTTGTGATCCAAACGAAAGTGATTTAAATATAACGATTCCTGCCATAATGCTTCCACAAGATGCAGGTGCAAGCTTAGAAACGGCTCTTCAACTTGGTTCCTCAGGTTAGTTCTCTTAAGTATGACATATGGACTTCTAAGTATAGTCTTCATGTTTTAGATAAAATGAAGTTAAGCAAAATTTTCTATCTCTTGTCTAATTTACAAACCAAAGTACAAAATATCTATATTTCCTTGTTAATCTGCTTACAACTTAGAAAAATATTGCAACAATGGTGAATTTTAGTTCTTTAAATGAGCTGAACAGCTGCCCTGTCAGCTCATTTTGACAGCTCTATGTTGGTGGACAAACTATATTAGAGAAGAAGACATTTGTATATTTTATTGACATGTACCGTATATGACAAAATCTCTACCTTGTAAAATTTGTTTTAATAACAGCTTATCCTAAAAGTTTACCTTACAATGACAATAACAAGAAGAAGAACAACAACAACAAAGCCTTTATCCCACTACGTGGAGTGGTTATATGGATCTTCCTACTCCATTGGGCTTGATTCCCTATTATATCATTTGCTAACCAAGTCTTATATCTTCCTACTCCTTGCTTTATCGTTGCTAACCAAGTCTTTTATATCTTCATTTTCCTTTATTAATGTGTATTTGTTATGGTCATACAATGCCTAACTAAGACATTTATTGGACGCTTAAGTACGTATCCTATCATTTTAAATGTGTCTCTCGGAGTTTTCCCTTAATAGACTCAATTCTGACTTTCTCTCAAATGCTCTTTCTCTAATGTTCTCTTTTTTTTATCTTGTTCATCCTTATATATACGCACATCCACCTTAAGATCCTCATTTTTGCGACTCATCTTTTGCTCGTGTGCTTGCTTCATAGTCCAACATTCAACTTTATATAACATAGTAGGTCTAACTATCATTTAAAACTTCCTTTTAACCTTTAGAGGTACCTTACGATTACACAAATACCTGATCCCATCCTCCATTTTAAACCTATAAAAGTTTATCTTCTAGGATAAAAAAATTCAATCAAACCTATAGATTTTTTTTTTTTTACAATTTTGATGGATTCAAACATTTTTTTAATATAACAATTTGGTGATTTTACTTGTAGTTCATTTTACAAATACACAAAATGATCTATTTTTCTCAAGACTAATTCATGAAATTTCAACTCAACATTAACATAATTAAGAATGTGGCATGCTATTATTTGAATTTCCTACTAGACAAAGCATGACTCTTCTTGCTATGTGTAAACTTCCATACATCATCATTACTTCTCATTTGGCATTTGATAATGGATATGTTATACAAACGATTTCTTCAAAAAAATTCCAGTTGCTGTGCAAATCTATTCCCCTGACCGTCCTGAGGTAGATACAGCAGAAGTTTTTCTATGGCTCATGGCAGTTGGTACCATCTTGTGTGCATCATATTGGTCAGCTTGGAGCTACAGGGAAGCTTTAATTGACAATGACAAGATACTGAAGGAGAAGGTCCTCATTTTTCTTTCACATATTGCTCAAACTTATCATGATTTCCTTATTTGATGGATTGACTAATGATCATAGGATACACCAGAGGAGTTTCTCGATATGAAAAATACAGGATCTAGTGGTGTAGTTGAGATCAACACAACATCAGCAATGTTGTTTGTTGTGATTGCTTCTTGCTTCTTGATATTACTTTACAAACTCATGTCATTCTGGTTCCTCGAGCTGTTGGTGGTTCTATTTTGCATTGGTGGAATAGAGGTGATATTATTCATGCTCATCCTTAATTCCTCTTCTTGTTTTGTGATTATTGATTTGTGTACAAGAGCTGGATCCTGATTTTAATAAGTTTTGGCTTTTGAACTGAAATGGTGGCTTTCTTAGCATATAGTTTTGAAAGGATTAGCAAAAAAAATTTAATTTATTAAAAAATAGCAAAAATAGCCAGTCTGATCAGGGCTATCAAACTATTTGGAAAAGTTGAAGGGGAAAAATTAAGGACGTGTCAACTTGAGTGGGGAAAGAAAAGAAATGAAGGAACAATAGTAATGAAGGGAGGAGGGGAAGAAAGGAGCATCCTTGTTTTCTTTTCCCTACTTGTAAAGAGAGGAAAAAAGGGGGAAATGAAAGAAACCGGCAAAAGTAACCATTTGATTTTGTTATTCCCAAGACATGAAGGGTGAAACTAGATTTTCACTGCTTTTCCCTCTTCCTGCCCTCTTTTGTCAACCAAAAAAGGGAAAGGAACTCCAAAATTGCCCTCCTTCCCCCTTGTTTTTCTTCTATCCAAGTAAACATGGTTCTAGTAGCAGGAATGCAGTAACAATTTCCACACCAACAAAGGGGATTTAGCACAGAAGAAAAAGAATATTTTTTTCATTAAATCAAAGAAATATCACTCCTTATGGATCCAAACCTTGGAGTGACTTACCCCAAAAAATATAGCGAACTTAAAAACTTAAAATAACTTCTAAAAATTTACAATTTAGAATCTAAATCTACTATATTTCTACTGCATTACAAGAGAATTTGACTTGTTTTCCCTCCCTTATCTCTACTTTGGCTCCCTTCTTCTCAAGTACACATGCTCTAAACCAAAAGAAAAACTAGATGTAGTGTGGTACATTGTTATCAGGTGTATTTATTGTCCTTCCTGTTTGCTTGTTTTTTAAGTCATTCTGCTGAAAGTTTAAAATTACTTAATTTCACTCCTGCAAGCTCAGATAGTTGATGAGGTAGGCAAAGCCCACTCTCAGCAATTTACTGGCAAAATCAACAAAGAAAAAGGATTGAGTCTCATTAGCAGGCTATGATCAGAATGTCATTGTAATAAAATGTTTAAAATATTATGAAGATAACATAACTGCAGAAACAAGCTAGTTCTCTTAAATGCCTGTATAGGTGAGTCAAATAGTTAAAACCTATCTTGGTGGACAACGGACCCAGTTAGGCAACCGGACTTACTTGAGGTCTGCTTTCAAATTCTGTTCTAACACAGGCAGGTTCTGTTACAGTATACGTGTATCCAATTTCTAAGAAATGCACTGTGGTTGTTGCTTCAACATAATTTCAATACATATCCTTGAACCAGGCCAGTATGTGGTGCAAACACAGAAATTAATGGTAGCATTTTTTTATAGGCAAAGTTATTGCATGACAAGTTTCCAATTCTTATAATTGCTTTCAATTTTCCTGTGTCACTCTCATAATTTCCTCATTCAAGTAACTTTTGAGGTTCTTTCTTTCTACAACTGTCTTGTTTTTGGTGTTTGCGACACCACAATATGCATCTTCTTCTGTATAATCTGCGTAATTAATTGTTTCTTATTTAGATAAACAGAGCAAGTCATGCTTCACTTTATATGTGATGTAATAGACACATCATCTGATGAAGTTTAGCTTAATTGCATGCATAGCATCTTTATAAGTTACTTTTCTTACCTTTGGATTATAATATTACTTTTGTTGCTTTCCTGTGATTCAGGGCCTACAAACATGCCTGGTGGCTTTGTTATCTAGGTATACTTTTCCTCAAATTTCTTGGTTGTGACTCATTATAGAGAAGCAAAGAAATAATCTGATCAACAATTCAGTTTTTCTACATATTTCTCTAGTTTTGTTGATGAGAATAGCACTACTACATATATTTATAAATTTTTATTTCCATTTTATCTTATTTGTATATGATGTTTGATCGTTAGGTCATCTTATTTAAGCTATTGATTCACAATGACCGAAAACATTAGTTATTCTATTGAGTTCTTGAAACTTCTTTTCAAGCATCAGGAATCTCTATTGATGAAGGCTCAAGTTCTTGGACCTTGACTCTGGAAAATTGAAATTTGTTGCAAATCAATATTGGGTCTCTTTCCTGAGAAACAAAGTATGAATTTTTCCTATTGATTTGTTCCTTTGTCTTGTTTACTATTTCATCACAAAGTAAGTCCATTTATGGTTTAACTAGTTTATGGACTTCAACCTACCTACGCCTAGGACAAATTAACGTTTGCTTGATGGCTGGCATACTGTTAATTTCTACTTTTCTCAATGAATTTTTATTCTCTTACTCTGGGACTTTTTTGTATTATTTCTCCAGTTGATTAAATTAGGACTTAGAAATGACAAGAATTTTAAATAAATTTAATTGATTCCATCTACACACCCAAACTACTAATATTTCTTGATATCTGGTTTTGGGGATGACTCAAAGTTTTCCCTTTTTTTTAAACCATTAGACACTTATTTTGGTTCTTATATTATATATGGATTAAGAACTTGTGATTTATGAAAATTTTCAGGTGGTTCAAACATCCTGCAAACTCGTTCATTAAAATTCCTGTATTTGGAGATGCTTCTTACCTTGCACTTGCCGTTTCTCCATTTTGCATTGTCTTTGCTTCTGTTTGGGCTGCCCATCGTGGTGCATCCTTTGCCTGGATTGGTCAGGATATAATGGTAATATCTCAATTGTTTTTTTTATCATTGGCTTGTCATAATTTCATGAGCAATTGCACATGTTTAGATCCTCTTCTATCTGGTCATTTAGTAAAGTAAACATTTTTTATGCCGAGACTGCAAAACTTCATGTTCATATACAAACAACAGTCTGAGGATGGCTTACGTAAAATAGATGCTTAGCTCCTTTGACATCATTAGGTATTCTCCTGCTTTTATGTTGTAGACTACAAAATAGAAAGTGGTAAGATTATCTGCTCTGGATTTGTATTCTAATAGTTTAACACGAGTTTGAAATATTATTATGATATTGATTTCAAAACAATATCAGTAATGAGATACTGAATGGTATGAGAACGTGTATTCTTTAGTATTACAAAATAATTACTATATAAAAAGGAAGTCGAAAATGTCCATATGTTAATTCATATGAAATCAAGATTGAAGAAGTACTCATGCTAAACCTTACTACTTTTTTTTTTTTCTGTCAATAATTTTTAATCAATGGTTCAATCTGAAGACTTACCTGGCACCATATTCCTTATTGTTTCTCTGTAAGTTTGACAGTACCCATATTGCCCATGTAACTTATCTTAATTTAAAAATGAAACTTGAATTCTGCATTTACTGAGTCCTGGGAATCTTTTTTCACAAGTCTGAAGGGTTATTATGGATTACAATCACTTCTGTTCTGCACTTCTAGTATCTTCTTGTAGAAATAGCTTTATTATTCCTACCTGCATTTGGAAAGCTATTTTTTTATATGTTATGGATTTCTTGTGAGTAAAAAATGCCAAGAAGCATTAATACAATTTTCTCAAATTCTAAAATTCGAATTTAGTGCAAAATCCTATTTGGTAATTAAATAGGCTGGTATAACTCCCCCTCACATAGTTCAATTACAAGTTATGATTTTTGATATCCTGACTGCAAATGAAAATCTTGCAGAATCATTGAGAAATATATTGCATTAGTAGTCATTGGTTCTTGAAGTTTCTGCATTGATGTTTTGGACTGCCATTGGTTTATTTCTGACTTTCTGCCTTCTCATTCAGGGCATTGCATTGATTGTCACAGTTCTTCAAATCGTCCGTGTATCTAATCTTAAGGTAGGTTTATTCTTCATTAAGATTCTTTGTGAATTATTTAATTAATCAAGCCGTGGTTGTTGCAAAAAAAAAAAAAAAAAAAAACATGGTTGTTGCAATCACAAATCTGCATGCTATCACATGGATTTTTGGTCTCCAAGTATCTTTACATACTTTGTTGGACCATCTTCAACTCTTTTTTTCTGCCTTGTAAATGGTGCTCTTGCAAAAACTATACATGAGGTGTCCTTGGAGTGTCCTATACATATCCAATTTATCTGATATCTATACTCCTGGATATGATATGGTAAACTTCATGTCAAATAATCTGAAGCTTTTTCAAATTTATTTTAGGAATTTGAGATATAGTTCTCACCCATGTTATTGAAATTTCTTTACAGTTCCTCATCTGGTACATGTGCAATCCTCTGTCCAATTATGTTTCTTGTGTTAGTGGAAGTTCAGATTGTTGCTTCTCATAACTGTTTTGTTTTTTTTGCTTATTAGTTTGTGTATGGCCTCATGTTTATGTTCTGGAATTGGAAATTCAGGTAGGAACAGTGCTTCTTGGTTGTGCCTTCCTGTATGATATCTTTTGGGTTTTTATCTCGCCAATGTTGTTCCATGAAAGTGTCATGATTGTGGTAAGTGACATTCTTTTACTTGTATTTTATTATGTAATTACTAGTGTGAACAAAAGAAACAATTGCATTTTTCCTGTAGGTAGCACGTGGGGATGGGACTGCAGAAGATGGTGTGCCAATGCTACTTAAAATACCACGCTTGTTTGATCCATGGGGTGGATACAGCGTAATTGGTTTTGGTGATATCATTTTACCTGGGCTGATCATTTCATTCTCATTAAGGTAAATTAACAATGTCCCCATTATTTCCTTGTCATTTAATGTGTTTGGCTGGGAAAAGTTTCTAATTTCATTTTCAGAAAATACAAAATGATAAGAGAAATAAAATAAATTTATTTTGACACCTTCGAGTTTATTAGACGTGAATGATGTCCCCCCTCCCTCTCTATCTCTCTATATATATAAATTTTAATGGATTTATTTTATTCCTGAAAAAGGGATAAATGCTAACTCAAAATACCATGAAAAAGAAGCAGAACGTTTAATTGTATCTCCATGTTTGATTTTTTTTTTTCAAGTTCTTATCCCGTTGTGACTGGCCACTGAAAGAATTTGGAGGTCTGATAAATCATGTGAAAGTTTAGCCAGATGATTTCTTTATTTTTACAGTTATTCTCTAACTTTAGTATTAACTGATAATTTGCCTTTTCTTCCCTTTCACCTTTTCCTTGTTGATTCATGTTTTTATGTTCTTTATTTGGCCTTTGGATCCTTTTGCTGGAATCATATTCTTTGATTCTTTGATTTAGATGGTTGTGGTAACACTCTCCCTCTCATCATATGCCAAACTTCTTTTATCATGCAGATATTGGATGACAATGGGCCTGATTTGGATCAGATTCCAAATCCTCCGTTCTCATACTCATCGGGGATCACATACCCATACCCATACCTATTAAGAGATTGTATATCTTCTATATTAATAATTTTTCTTCTTTCCATTCAACTATCATTATTCAATAAAAGCATATTAGAATTAACATCATAAAAAAAAGAAAATATAATTAAA
>JBAMIE010188134.1:0-12325 GCA_037177295.1 Kaempferia parviflora | reverse complement strand
TTGACGGAGCCCTGGATGAGGTTCTTGAGTGATCTAGCATCCCTGTATAGCTCAAGCAACCATATCAAATACATATGGAACCTAACTTAAACATTTGACACACACATCAAAACAAAATTGCATCAACAGGTAGGATTTTAGATGTTGCTGGTGCTTTGAAATTTTTCTAGAATGCTTGAAATTTTGGAGTACTTTTTCTGTGTTGGAAGTTTTGGAGCTACCAGAACAGTGTTTTACACCAAACCAAAGCTTGACACCTTAGTTTAAGGATGCATCACCCTACAAGAAGATTTGAGCGTTGACCCAAAAAGGAATAGAGTTGAGTTTTGCCTGATCATTGTAGTTGATGCGGGCCAGGATCGGAGGAAGGTTATGTTTCGTCGGTTCGGACTTCGGTGGTCGAGAGGGGAGGGTTGTTATCTTTGTTGAGTTGTTGCGCCGTGCTGTAGACCATCGAAAACACGTCGGTGTTGAAAATGACATGGTGTTTAGGTTTAGGTTTTCTTGTTTGCCTTTTTGATGAAGAAGGTGCACTGTCGCTGACCGTCAGTGTTGGTTCGGATGCACGTCACGAAGAAAAATCGAATGTGGTTCAAATTTCACTCTCGGTACGGATGCACGCGACAACCACGAGAGGAAATGTGGAGGGTAAATTCCATACATGATTTGATAATTTTTAAAGTAACGTATGTGAATTGAGTATTTGGCAAAGTAAGCTGTGTGGTTTGGTAAAAAGTGTATTTAATTTGATAAAGTTTATAGATAAAGATTATGAATTCTTCATTTATTCATAATAATTACGAGTGTTTATGAAGCTTGTGGGTGATATTTATTAAATTTTTTAATCAAATTTATATAAAAATAATTTTGTAATATTAAATTTATTAATTAAATAAATAAAAATATAAAATTTTAAACAATTAAATAAATTTAAATTAAGAACTTCATAACATTTGAATGAAATAAATTCAAGTTAAATTTATGAAATAAATTAAGGAAAGTTGGAACTATTATTTCAATGATTTGATTCCTTTTTTTACTTAACTTTTATTTATTTATTTTATTAAATAAGATTGAATAATATAAAATTTAATTTGACTTAGCTCGTTTATAATCTTACATTCGAGATAGAAAATTTTGAAGTTGGATGAGTTTCTTTTAAATTTTCTATCGAATAAATTTAAAATATAATTTATACATATTTAAAATTTGACTATATTCAAAACTTAATCATCTTATTTGAGTGGTTAGGTGGTTGCCAATAAAAAATGAGTTCGGATCCTCTGTCTCAATATTACGGTGTCCCCATATCTCCTTGTCGATCGGACGGACCAAATCACATCTCAAAGATGATGTGCACATCACGAGGATATTGCACATATCTTGAGGATGTTACAGCCGTCCGATCTACGAGGGGACATGAGAATACGATAATTTTAGGACAGATTATCCGAACTGATAAAAAATATGGGTAGTTACGTAGAGAAACGATTTATCCAATCTGGTCACACTTGACGAGTCTGATCTGACCCGTTCCATGTTCAGGTTTATTTGGCGTCGGGTTTCTTCGTCTCGATAGATCGATCGGTCGATCCTCCTCCTCGTCGTCTTCTTTTCCTTCGTGGTTGGTGACGGTGGCGATCGTGCTCGTCGGGGTGTTTTTTTTGTCCTGGTTTGATCGTTCGATTTGACCGATCGATTTTTCGTGCTCGGTCGAGGGAGAGGCGGAGGGAGGATGTCGTCCGGCAGTCGGAGTAATTACGGCGAGTTCAACCAGAAGATTGACTACGTCTTCAAGGTGGTGCTGATCGGGGACTCGGCGGTCGGGAAGTCGCAGCTTCTAGCCCGGTTCTCTCGCAACGAGTTCAGCATCGATTCCAAGGCTACCATCGGCGTCGAGTTCCAGACCCGCACCCTCACCATCGACCAAAAGACCATCAAGGCACAGATCTGGGACACTGCCGGCCAAGAAAGGTTTTTTTTTTTTTCTCACGATGTTTTCCCTTTTCTTTCCCTGATTTTCCCTGTTATTTCATTTGAGATTGATTTGCCTGTTCAACAATCGAATACAATTCAACAACCAAAAACCAAACGAATCTTTTTCACGGTGTGATTGATATCTTTTGCAATCATAATATGAATAAGACGGTTAATCTAGTTTTAATATTGTATGAAAAACTCTGTTATGGTGTTGCTCGAGGAAGCAGGAATGCTTGATGCTTCAGAATATTTCGTCATTTTTCTTTCAGTTAGTTATCTGTTTTTTTTTCCACGCTGATTAGGCTACTTGACTGTAGTTTGGTATGAACTAATCAATTTCTAATGCATTAACTGCCTCTTTATCACCGTGATCAGGATGATAGATTAGAAAGTCAATCTGCATTACAATGTGGAAAGGAAAGCCACAATCTACAATCTGCAAGTAGCTAATGTGGATTTCTCTAGGTTGGAACTTAAATACACATGCATAACCATCATCTATGACACAAAAAGGTCACACTAGGAACTAACCTATAATGTTGCACGCCCTTCTACTTTTACACAGTATGCTAAATTTCTAGTTGCTCCCCTAAGAATGTGGGCAGTGATACATCCCTCCCCACTCTCACTTCGTTGATCTTTCTGGTAATAGGTCTAAAGTGTTTTAGCTATTCCTGTACATTCATTGATCGAGAATTCTTGTGCCTTTCCTATAATGCTTATTATTCACCTAGACATTTCTTCAGACAAACTTATTGTGTGGTATTTGCTGAAAATTCTTCTACATTGTAGGTTTCTAGTGTTAAGTTGGTAACATGACCACAATCTGTATTGTAACTCAAGTAGACTACATATTGGTTGTTTTAGCTTTGCTCATTGTACACTTCACTCACTATAGACTGTAGTTCTTCATTCTTTAATTAATTATGTCACTCAACTACGTGGTTGAATCCAAGTTGACTATTTTCCACAAATGTTTACTGCATAGGATGTACATTCAATTATGAAAGTGAGTTGATCCATTAGTCAAACTTATTATTCCAGGTTTGCTTAGATAAATTAAAAATACTTAATGATGTGGCAATGATCATAATGACACCAAAGTTATGAAGCTCATAGTGTCCACCAAACAAATCAGTTGCAAAATTTGTCATATGGTTTCTTTGGTTTACCTTGTATTAGAAAGGGTGCAAACTGTAAGTGCTTTTGATTATCTATTGTTTTTGTCGTGGGCAATCCCTATTTGCAAAATTAGCCATTGAAATCTGGTAATAATATCAGTTAACTTCTGTTTTGGAGTGTTGATGATCTTGCATATAAGTCACCTTTCATTTGTGTGGATTGCATTGATGGGTTAACTCAAGCCTTCCTGTAGATATATTATAATTTAGAAAAACAAAAGCTTTATGAAATATTACAACGAAACAAATTTATCCAATTCAACATAGTAAGCCTTTATTTTGTTGATTGCAAATTTCTTGCATTTCATGTTGATAGAGGTTTTTCAGTTTCTGTAAATTTAATCAATGAAATGAACTTGCTTGAGCCAGAAATACTTGTGGAAATAGAGCAGAACTCTTCCATCAAATTCCTAATGATTGATCTCATGCATGATAGATTTTACTCTGAGAATATTTGGTCCATATATGGCTTTCTTTAAATTATTTTCCCTATTGCCTCAGTCTAAGACTATCATTTATATTCTCAAAACTGACTTCTAGGATTTGCTTTTGCTATATGCACTTTTATAGTTTGGTTATCTAGTTCGTTGAATGTCAAAGTCACTCAAATTATTTAGTCGAATATCCATCTTAAGCACAATATATTAGGGGAAATTCTCAATAAAGCTAATTTCTTTGTTTTTTTAAACCAATTTCACTTCTTGTTAGAACTTTGGATGCTTGTGCTACGTCCAATAACTAAATTTCCAATAATATAATTTTACTATTTATCCCAAAATCAGTTTTAGGTGGCATTTTTTGGTTGAATTTCGAAATATCCTAAACAATATATAGTTGTAAAATCTTCTTTCCATTTCTGAGATACGTGGATTAAGAATATGTTTTAACATATGTTACCTATTATGATCATCAAATCTCATAACAATTGAACTCCATCTTGTTTAGGGTGCAATTTCAGATAAAGCTATTTAATTTGCCTCTTAACCAATTTCTCTTCTTGTTAGAATTTTGGATGTTTGTGCCATATATAACTAAATTCCAATAATCTAATTTACTTTTGAATCCCAAAATTAGATAAAATGACTTTTTCTAGGTTGAATTTCAGTGCAGTATCCTCCTAATCGATACACAGTTATAAAATCTTGTTGTCATATATTGAGATGTGTGAATTAAGAGTATGCTTTATCATATATTACCTCACTTGATCATCAAATAATCAACCTTATTTCAGATAATAACAGTGAGAATACTGGCTTTAATTCTCAACAGGTATCGAGCAGTAACAAGTGCATACTACAGAGGTGCAGTAGGAGCCATGCTTGTCTATGACATAACTAAACGTCAATCGTTCGATCACATGGCCAGATGGCTAGATGAACTACGGATGCATGCTGACCGAAACATTGTGATAATGCTCATTGGAAACAAGTCAGATCTTGGAAGCCTTCGTGCAGTGTCAATTGACGACGCAAAGGAGTTCGCTCAACGTGAGAACCTCTTCTTCATGGAGACATCCGCACTCGAAGCTACCAATGTTGAGAGTGCTTTTGAGACCGCGCTCACTGAAATTTACCGTATTGTTAGCAAAAAGTCTCTTGCTACTAATGATGCGCATGAATCAACCGGGAACTCAAACCTATCGAAAGGAACTCAAATAGTAGTCCCAGGGCAAGAACCTGCCGAAACTAAAGCCACCTGTTGCTCATCTTCATAGATTGTGTTTCTTTTCAATTCTTTATGGTTAGTTTTTTCTTTCTTTCGTATAACATTTTTCCTTTGCTTCGTGTCCATTTTCCAATCTTTTACAAATTATTATTCTCAAAATTTATAGTTGTGTCACAATCTGATTGATTTCTAGTCTGTAATGTGATGAACATTTTGAAGAATTTTAAATAGCATGAAAAAGTCTAGATCAGGGACTTGCTTTGTTAACTGTGGCCACTAGTCTTGCTGGAAATCAATTAAACTTGGCCATTTGGCGGCCGTTAACTCTAAGCTGATTTTATGATTTATCTTTCTTCCGATAACTTAGAGACGGATTGTAAATGATGCTGAGTGAGTGTAATCATTTTTTGCTACAATTATATAAAAATTTAGTAATTAACAATATATTTGATATCGAAATTGTTTATAGAAAATTCCACTTTTATTTGCTAACTTCTTTATTTAGCCTCTAGAATTTTGATAAATTACATCTTACATTTGCTTTTTCCCCTGATGGATCCCCTAAACTTGTTTTAAAATTATAAAAATAACCAAGCTAGCAACTTTAGACAAATTGATAACACGAGACAACTTAACTCCATTTAAAATATAATAAAACAAAGATAAAATCTATAAAATTCTTCAAGATAAAAATTGAGGATATTAAAGAAAAAGTAGAGATGATATCTATATTGATTTTTTTAAGAGATATTGTTTAAAATAATATGCACATATACGCAATTAATACATGACTAAATTATGTGATATGAGATTATAATAGATATAAATATTAAAAAATTTTAATTATTATTGATAAAAATTTATTTAAATATAGATAATAATATAAATGAGAATTATTGTTGTTTTATTTAATTTTATAATTATATGTACTATCTCATTCGTATCATCTTTTTTTCAAGTATTTTCGCATCATTCAACAATGGCTTAGCGTTAATGACGGTCATAATTAAGTATTAACCAGCGCTTAAAGCCTCACGTTACAAACAAATAACAGTCCAACGACTTATAACATAATTTGACGATCATCTGTGTTGTCGAAGACACCAACACGAAATTTAAATGGGTAAGAGATCCAACTTCAGGGCTTAAACCGGAAGCTTAGAATCAATCGAAGGGTTTATGAATCCCCATCGTGATCTGATAGTGACAGCTAATCTCAACCGGTACTGATATCTGAATCGGCTACGCGCTAAGTAATCTTCTTCTTCGAGACTCCATTCGTGACTAGGATCGTTGCTTTAACTATTTCTCTTTCTCTTCGCTAGCTCCACTCCAATTAGCGGCCGCGATGGTCGACGACAAGGTAGATCCCTCGATAGCGACGGACGGCGGCGGCGGTGGACCCCAGCCACTCCTACGCCCTCGTCGTGAGCCCTTCGAGCACGGTCTCCTCCCGATCCCCAAGCTCATCTTCTCCGACGGAACCCTAACTCTCGGGCCGCTCGCCGACAAGCTCCTCCGGAGATCCGTCCCTTCTCCACGCCGTGTCGATGCGGCCGCCCTCGCAGAAGCCCTCCAGATCTCTCTCGAACACGCTGGTCTCGCCTTTGACACCCTCGCCTCCGTCCTCCACTCCGATCCGGCTGCGGATGGCACCGCCGACGTCCTTGACCTTGTCCTCTTCCTCTACATCCAGTCCTATAAGCGACTTATTCCCCGTCCTCACAAAGACTCGGCTGCCGTCGCTGATGTCTGGCCCTCCACCTCGGCCTTCGACGGCTACCTGTCGGCCCTCTCGCCGCTTCAGGTTGGCGACCAGTCTTGAATCCCTGCTCTCTCCATCATTCGGTTATTGGATAAAAGGCTGCTTTATTTCTTCCGGTTTTCATGAAAATGCGCTTTCGCTTTCCTCACATTGCAGCTTGTACGAAGTAATAGTCGCAGGTTTCCTTCACAAGCAGATGAAGAAGCTCATCAGTTGTCATACATACAGAAGCATATGGGAAATATACTTGCTCTTTTGGCGGAGACTGTTGAAGGAGATGGCGACGAATCTCTGGTTTGTTTCACTCAAATATCTAAAAAAATTCGGCTATCGACCCTCCCTTTTCTCTCAAATGCATTCTCCCATAAACGTTGTCCTCACTTTCACTTGTGTTTCATTTTCTTATTATTTCATCTTCTAAACTTGAATTGTTTTTTGAACAAAAACGGTCTGCTTACTGTCGTTAGAATCTTATTTAATTATTCTTCGTATGAAACAGAATAAATAATCTTTAACCAAATTTGTAAATCGGGTGGAATCTGAGATGATAAAGAAGTCTTAATCTGGGTAGTGCTGAACCTGTTTGATACCAGTAGATTACATGTTCATTTACTTATTTGCAGAATCCTAAACTAGTGATAGCTTCGCTTTAACCAATGCACTAATTTGTTTTTTTACACTCTTCAGATGTCTTTAGAAATATAAAGACTAATCCTTACATTTGCATTTTTTTCTTGGGATTTTTGTATATCCCCCTACATGTACTTATCTTATGCAAGTGATTAAGTTCTTTCAATATTGCAGTTGTACTATTTTTTCTAGTTTTTAATTTACAACTTTTTTATTTTTTGGAAAAATTGGCAAACAGGTTTTGACAATGGAAAGATTTGAGCACCTTGGTTTCCTCCTCCATTTTTCTGAAGGAATTTCTTTGACCCAAGGAGCTCCATTTTTTGCTAATTCAGATCCAGACATGCCAGCTGTTCCTGTTCCTGCTGCCCAAGTCCATGAATGGGTTGTTCAAAACATAATTGCTTCACTGGATCACAATGCTGAGAAGGTAGTAACAAAAGAAAATGGCATGCAGAATCCTGCAGATGTTGACGTGTATATGACAGATGCATGTGCAAGCCATTCAAAGACCCAAAGCAGTGGCTCTCCTTCTGGGGTCGCTGTTCCTGCTAATTCAGCATACTCCATAAATGTAACTGTTGTGGAAGGTATATCAAAAGCTTCTGTTGTCAAGCAGCCATGTGATATGAAAGGAAATTCTATAAAGGCAAGGCCTGGAATTTTAATCTTTATTTCTTATCAGATTGAAAGACCAACCTAGACCTTAGAGAATGGCTTGACAATCCAATCCCTATGAGGTGTCAGGCAGCTAGTAGTCAGCTATTGCATTAAATTAAAAGCAAAAAGATAGTGGAGACTGGAAAGTGTTTCTGTGTCCTCCTTTTGTTAAGTGGATACATATTTGATTGTATATTTGAAAAATATATGTATATAACATATTAATCAATTCTGTTTCAATTTTAACTTCATTACACTAGTGAAGTTTACATTCATCACCAACATGAACTGAAGGTGTAAAGTTTTAGTGAGCAAGCTAATTGCCTTCTGGTTTTTTTCACTTCTTTGTATATCATGAATACTTGTTCGCTTCTGTATGGCTGTGATCTAATTAATAACAATTTTGTGGGCATTTTCTAAATGCACTGCTTCTGATTTTTTCCAATGATTTTTTTTTTTCATTTGTTATGGATAATGGTATCCTTAGAACTTCTTTCCTTTGTTGAGAATCTCAAAATCAACTTCTAAAACCATTACACTGCTTCTTATATTGTATTATGGTTCAATTTCCAGCACAATTGTACCTCTAGTACAGCCTGGCTTTAGTGTTTTGGAATCATATTTACTAGGTCCTATCTAAGAATGAAATTGTTGTACTGCAGGTGTTAAATTGCCATGATTCAGTGATTTATATCTTGGCACCTCTGAGGCTTGCTACAGTTTATGGATGTTCTGATGCAACTATCCTCCTTGGTGCTGTTGGTAAGGTATGTTGTATGCCTATCCTGAATTTCCAGTACCATTATGGTTAACTTCTCAGTTTATAGCATGTAGCATATGCAGCATTAGAGCTCTAGAAGATTTTCCACAAAGTAGGTATTTCCAAATATTTTGTAGAAGGTAACTTCTTATAGTTTTAATGCTAATATTTATTTAAATCTCATCTATGCTTCCTGTGATAAATTTTATCCTTATATTCAATTTGACATCATCTTTGAAATACTCTTTCAGAAGTTAGGAACTTTATAGATAGATAAGTTTCAATTTTATTAAAAGGAAGGTCTTCGAACAATCATCCTTTTCTAAAATGTAGATACTATAAATACTTGGTAAATTAAAAGTTGAAAATTTAGATATATGTCTCGGATTCCCATTTCTTCTTTTCTTTGAAGTTCCATCATCTGGAACAGCGGAGGACTTAATGGCCATGTAGACACCACATGATTCTTGGAGCAGCTATGGAATTTCCTATCCTTTTACATTACTTGATATGCCTTCTGATTTCATCTTAATTATACTTCCTTGACCTTTATTTCTAAAATAATAGTTTTGGTGCTAATTTGGAATTCTATTTATAAGGATCAACAATTATTAAGATCTGTTTTGTTTTATGTAATGTCTTACTACCGATGTATATGCTATTTGCTTTTGGTTTGTAAATTTTTAATATATGCGGTTTTCCTGTTTCTTTTTTTTTTCACAGTTGTTGCTTTTTGTTGTTTGTCTTAGTCTGTTAAAGTGGAGCACTGCGAAAGGGTACAGATCATTGCAGCTGCAAAACGCATGTGTATTGCAAACTGTCGTGAGTGTGTATTTTACTTGGGAGTCAATCAACAACCCCTTCTTGTTGGCGATAATCACAAGTTACAAGTACGCTTCTTTTGCTTACTTTTGTTTTATTTCTCTCTCAAGGAAGCTCCTCTTGAATAACTAGAAAAGGATTTAATGGGTAGGGATAACTAAACACTACAAGATATTGAGGGTGGTGATATATCCATAGTACATAATCCATTCAATTTTATTGTTGATATAGTATGTGAAAGTCCCGACCGAGGGGGTGAATTGCCTACGATTGCAAAATCTACCTTTCTCAAACTAATAAGCTTTAAACAAACACACTAAATTAAAATGTAAATAAACAAAAGAGTACGAGACAAAAAAGGTTTACTTGGTTACAACCGAGGAGGTTGTTAATCCAAGGAAGATGAAGCTTAGTATAACGAATCTCCTTCTCGAACAAAACGTCGGAGGCGGAGAAGCCTCGTACACGGAAGTTAATGCTCGGAAACTTTAACGCTCAAACAGAAGATCGTACAAGTGTGTTGTATTGAAAACGAGTTGAATTAGGGCTCTATATATAGCTCCTGGTCGAAATGCTGATGTGGCCAATCTTGGCGCTCGGACCCGGTACGTGCACCCTCAAGTGGATGCAGTTATCAGCAACGGCAACGACAACAACTCTGCAACGGGCTTCGGATAAGATTTTATCCATTCTTAGGCGCCCGGACTTAGTTCGGGCGCCTAAATCGTATAGAATAACAGCTACCCAACGAAACCCACTCAGGTGGTCTGGGAGCAGGTCAAAATCAACATCGCGTTGACTTTGTCTCTAGTTGACTACAGTCGGTTCCGGTCACTTGGTTGATCTTAGACATTCGGAATAGGGCTCACCCGAACCCATTTTCCAACTTTCTTGAGCGGGCTTCCTCCCCGGCTTCTTGTTCCTATGACCGCCCCGCGCGCCCTTCTCTCTATGTTGGTGTACTCTTCTGCAGTTTCTCGTTCCTCGAATGCTTTGAGCCTGTCAACTCGGTTTCTGCACCATTCTTATCGTCCGCCGCGCCTTCCGCTTGACTTCTTGTGCTCCTATGCTCCTACACACTTAGACATAAGGTTAGAAACCAACAAGACCTAACTTAACTGGGTTGATCACATCAAAACCAACTTGGGGTACTAACAATCTCCCCCTTTTTGATGTGAGCAACCCAAGTTAAGGTTAGGGTTAAATAAAACTTTTAAAATAAATAGTTTAGGTGTAAAGATAGGAAAAATATATTACCACCCCTAAACTTGTCATTACTCTTCCCTTTGATCACATTAAAAGTAGGGGAATAAATTTGAAAAAGAACTTGAAAATTTTCTAAGTGCTTAACCAGGTAGTCAATAAAACTTAAAAATAATTTGAGAATTTAGTTTTAAAAATTTGAATTTTTTAGGATTTTAAAGACCAACTTTGAAAAATTAAATAAAAAATTAGTTTTTAAGTCGTGAAAATTTTTGAATTTTTTCCATTAACACCAAAGGTTATCCAAATCTGTAGAAAATTTTTTATGAAAAGATCGATTTTATCAGTTAGAAGAATAAGTTTTGAAAAATATATTTCTTGCTTGGATAATTAATAAAAATATTTTTGAAACTAAAAAAAATATAAAAAATTTCTAAGTGTTGAGAACAGAAAGTCCAAGTGCAGAAATTTTAAGTTATCGAAAATTCAATTTTTGAACATTTTTAACATAAAAAATTCACAGAAATAATTTTTTTGTCAAAAACTTTTAAAAATTTATTTCTTAACACATGCTTCTATTTTCTAACTTATAAAAAAGTTTTGAACAGAAAATAATACAGAAAGTCTACGAAAAGATTTTTTTGAAAAAAATAGGCATTTCCGAGAAAAAGAATTGTAGAGAATTCATTTTTCTCAGAAAATTAATTTTTTTTTTTGTCCTGACAAAAGCTTTGTTGACCTATCATTTAAAAAAAATTGAAAAATTTCAACAAAAAATTTAATGGGAAAAAATATTTTGCAATTAAATCATTTCTAAATAATAGAAAATTTAAACCATATATGTTTTTGAAACCCAATATAGGTTCCTAACTACTAGATTAACAAGAAATTTTCTAGGTATATATTTTGTGAAATATTTCTAATTTAGCGCTTGTAATCTCTATAATACAAGTTTACTCGATGAAAATTCTTATTTTTTTAATTTGTCATTTTTAATTTTTAATCTATCATAGTCTTCTAGTAGGCATGATTTTGCTAAAGTTAACTTCAACCTTGCATTTTCATTTTCTAAGTTCTTAGTAAGCCTTTTTATGAATTGATAAGATTGTTCTAGTGGTAAGGTATGTACCTCACTTACCTTATGCTCTGACGCTCCCCCTTCATCGAAGCTTTCTTTCGACGATGCTCCTTCGTCGATGCTTTCTCCGGATGATTCTCCTCCTTCATCGATGCACATCTCTGAAGTGCTTTCTTCATCTTCGCCATTAGAGCTAGTCCGACATATGTCTCGATCTCAAACTCGGAGGAAGACTCGTCCGATGTCGCCTGTAGGTTCTTGTGCCTCATTCGTCTAGGTTCTTTGTCTTTTTTCTTTAGTTTAGGCAGTCGTCCTTCATGTGCCCTTCTTTTTGGCAGTTGTAGTATCGAACCTTCCTCTTTCTTTGAGTATGTCTCTTTCGTGACTTGTGAAATTTGTTAGTTTTATGGAACTTACTAAAATTTCTTACCATTAGGGCTGCTTCATTTTCGTCAACTGAAGTGTCAATCTAGTTCATCCATTTTTTCCCTAGGGCAATGTTCTGATTTGGCTTCTTACTTAATTCTGCACATCTCGATTCATGAATTTAAAATGTAGAAAATAATTCCTCTAGATTACTT
>JBAMIE010188102.1:0-12330 GCA_037177295.1 Kaempferia parviflora | reverse complement strand
AAATGGTAGGTCGGTCGTACCAGGCACCTCCTTTGCCCAAGCAGCTTCCGCCATGGTACGACCGACCTACCACTTTGCCCTATTGGGCGTTAACCAAGTCGATCGAGCATAGACATGTTAGCAACATGTAGTTCGCTCGAGGGATTCTGCTCCCAAGCAGACTCTAAATGTGACCAAGGAGACATAAAGTATATCTTGGGTGTGCTGATACGACTGATCTACCACTTTATTTTGACACCTCGAGCAGCTTATTGAGGAACTTAGACCCTCTTTGGCTCGGGAAAATATCGCTCTGACACTATTTGTTTCTTGGTGAATTGACTCCGCTTACCTTAAATGCTCATTATTGGTCCATGAGTATATGGGAAAGGAACCGTCAGAAGAAGTCAAACGACAACCTCCCTCATTTAATGTTGTTTCATTAATTGGGCAAGTATTATATCTTTATTAAATACCTGGAAGGAGATAAAACAAAGACCTTCTATAGTAAAGGCAACATCATTAAATAGGGGATGATGAAGGGTCCATAAAAAGGTATAAAAGGATATCACTAAAAGAGAGGAAGGACAACTACATTTCATACTACACTATTCCCCTTCCTTAAATTAGTTTTCGACGTATCTTTGGCGGCAATCTTTGCAATGGTGGTCAACTATCTTGTCACTGCACCGACGAGTCAACCTCAAGGATCTCGGAGCAGGATCAGAAAGGAACGCCTTGGAATGAACTTTGGATTTTTTTTTACTACGGTTTTGTTTGCTTTCATTAAGGCAGATTTGACTTTGCTTTCATTCTTTTTTTTTAATGTTTTGTTTGTATTCAAAGAAAAAAGACGGATTTGATAAGTGCATTACATCATTGTCTTCTTTTTTTCAGCATTTTGCAAATAATGCAAGGTCATCAACCATACATAAGGGAAAAGTTTTAAGTTTAGTTGAATAAAAACAAAATTTATAGAATTTAAGTTAAGTAATATTAAACGTAATGAGATAATTGTTAAGATAGGAGATGATGAGTTGTCAAAACTGAGTGCTTTAAATATTTAGGATAATTTTTGCAAAATGATAGAGTGATTGAGAGAAATCTTACATAGAATACAAGTAGGATGGTTGAAATAGAGGAGAGCATCCGGTGTTTCATGTGATAATAAAATACCTCTAAAATTTAAAGAAAAGTTCTACAAAATCGTAGTAAAACTTGCTATGTTACATAGAGATGAATATTGGATTATGACTCAAGTACATAAGCAGAAGATGAGAGTTGCACAGATGAGGATAGTAAGGTGGACGTGGACATACGAGGATGGACAGAATAATAAATGAAAGCATTAGAGAGGAAGTGAGAGTTGCATCTATTGAGAGATAACTCCGAGAGACACGTTTAAGATAGTACGACTACGAGCATGTACTTAAACGATCAATAAAAGTTCTACTTAGGCTATATAAAATTATGACAAACATGCACATCAAACAAGGAAAAGGAAGATCAAAAAAGAATTAGTTAGTAACAATAAAAAAAATAAACTTTATTTAAGTATAGATGATGATATAGTAGGGGATAGAGCCTAGTGGCGTAAAAAGATCCATATAGTCAACCCCACCTAGTGGGATAAGACTGAATTGTTATTGTTATTTATTTGTTTAGAATGACACCAAACCACCCCTGATATTGGTTGACAATTTGGTTAAATGGTGGGTTATAATCGTAAAGCAATATGATGTAAATTTTGTAGAAAAGTTATAATCGGAGGAATTATGAGATTTAGACAAGAAGAAGTTTAATGTAAAGAAAAAACAAATAGTCTTAGAGTTGATTACACAAAACATACGTGTATCAGAAAGTGATAGTGTGAAAATGACCTCGAAGATATAGAAAATCAAGAATTATAAAAAGTTATCAAAGAAAGTCGTAAAATAAAAGTCATTGAAGAGGAGATGGCTATAGTCAAAGTAAACAATATATAAATAATATTTTAAATTCGTGTGTATATATCTTATCAATTTAATGTATTTAACTATTTTAAATTTTATAATCGTCGGACTTTCTTGTGTTGGTTCTTCGTCTGACTTAGATCCCGGTTTAAGAAAAGGGATGTCTTGAAGCTTTAGTATAAGAGAGGGTTCTCGATTACCATCAAAAGGAATTGACTCTTTTATGTTTGCAAGAACAGTCACAGTGTGGGCTTGTCTAAAAAAAATTAAATAAATGTATAAATTACATTAGTTATAAAAAAATAAAATACATAAAGTTATATAAAAAAAAATCAATACATTAAGAGTCCATTCCTTTTAATGGTAATCCAGAACATTCTCTTATACTAAAGTTTTGAGACATTCCTTTTCTTAAACCAGAATCTAAGCAGACGAAGCGATTAATTTTCAAAACATTCCTTTTCTCTTAAAATTTGGAGTAGTTAAGTACATTAAATTGATAAGATATATACACATGAATTTAAAATATTATTTATATATTGTTTATTTTGAGTGTAGAGATTACCCATCTCCTTTTCAATTACTCTTGTTTTACGGCTTTCTTTGATGATTTTTTTATAATTCTCAATTTTCTATATCTTCGATGTCATCTTCACCTCTACTACCACTTTCTGATACACGTATGTCTTGTGTAATTGACTTTAAGTCTATTTGTTTTTTTCTTTACATTAAACTTCTACTTGTCTTAGAGGTCTGAAGATGTTTTCATAACATTGATGATATTTCCTGAGAAGCTTTATGACATGCCTCAACATTTTCAGTAGCAGATTGCTATTTTAATCTCGTAATTCCTCCGGTTAACTTTTCCACAAAATTTACATGTATTATTTTATGGTTGTCATCCACCATTTGACCAAATTGCCAACTAATATCAGGGCTTAGGGTTTGATGTCATTCTAAACAAATAAATAATGATTTTAAAAACTCACATAATAGACTATTATTTATTTATAATTGGTGTTTAGAGTAATGGTAATTCAAGAATCATGATAATGAGAAAACATATTAAACATTTAATGGTATGCTACCAGTTTGAGGATGCGCCTAAAATAGTTTAAGGATTTGCACTAAACAAGACAATAAGAATAAATGATAAACAATCATATGTTAATCATTCATATCAAAAACTTAACTAACAACTTGGTTATAATTATGCTTATATGATAAAAAATATATAGCTAATATTTTATTTTTGAACCACATAAAAATAAAGAATTCTTAATAACTTAGTAGATTAAACCAAAAACTTCGAAAACTTACCTTAAACAAGATTGTTTGCTGAAATGATGATAGAAGAAATCAAACGAAGGAGCTCAGCCGATGGCCATAAGTCAAAATGAATATGTTCAAATTTCAATATGTTTGTGTATGTTAGATCGGTAGTCTTGTATTAATTGCAAAATGCTGAAAAAGAAGACAGTGATGTGATGCGTATATCAAATGTCTTCTTTTTTTTTAATGCAAACAAAACATTAAAAAAAAGAATCAAAACAAAGTCAAATCTGTCTTAAATGCAAACAAAACAGTAAAAAAAGAATCCAAGTTCATTCCATGCCTTTTTCTTGCCGTTATAATGCCCAAGAACGTCGTCCCATAGCAACCAACGTTATTTACTGGAAATTGGACACGGCATGAGATTCTTGTTCATTCCGACAAGCCATGGTAGCATATGCCTAATTTGTGGAGGCTTGCTTAATTACTTCTTTGTGTATTGGTTAAAACTTTGTTCACTTGTTATCAAGTAGATTGCAAAATGTAGCCCCAGTTAGCTATGCAGAAGACGGTCATAAAAACCTGAACTTTAAGAAGAGCAACTCAGTTGAAGCAGGTGCAAAGGAAGAGGCTTATGCAGTTGAACATGAGAAGTTACAAGGCACATTTGAGACGAGTTGGACACTGTTAGTGGGTGGATTTGGTAAAGATGGAAGGCGTATATATGATCCTATAAATGGGAAAACATGCCATCAGTGCAGGTGAGCAAGAATATATGCTACTTTACTCTTCTAATCCTCTCACTTCATGCAAAATTTTATAGTGTTGCAAGATTTGAGCAACTCTACTCAGTTACTAACACACAGCAAAGTTAATTTCATTTGTGATTGCGACATCAGGAAGACAAAACTTAAGCAGATATTCTGCTTTTTTTGATCAATTAACACGCACCTCAACTGTCATTTTTAGCATTGCCCAATATTGCCTTTTTCCATCTAATCCTAAGTAGACATTTAGACATTCTATTAATGAATTTGTGTGCTTTCAATCATTATTTGTTCTGCCTAATACTTGATTTTTTTTCTTTCTTTTTTCAACTGATGAAATTGTACCCAATTGCTTGGAGCTCTACATATTCCGCATAAGTTTTGTTGTCCTAATACATTCTGTGGCCAACTATTATGAAGATCTCAACTACCTCAAATATAAAACAAAAACTCCGATCAAATTAATTGTTCACACTACAGATAAGTTCAAAGTTGAGTTCATCTTTTAGTGGTAGCTCTAAACTAGTCAAATGTCCATTTACAACATTGCCTTGGTCATTCGATGCCCTCCATGTTCCATAAGCAACAAATATGTAAAACATATACTCATTAATAATGCAAAATGATAGCGTATAAATTCTCAAGCTTTGCCAATCGAGACCAATGAAACTTTTTGTTTTGTCCAGTTGAGTGCCACATGAGATTGTCAATGTGGATCTTCATTTGCACAGTTCTATTCATGGCTGCCTTCCCCACATCATAGAACCCATCTCCATATCATGGGTCTCCCCCCTAGGCACTAGAAGTCACAACGCAAGCTTTGAGCCAAACCCTTCTCCTTCGCACTGAATGAAATTGAAACCATAGCTTTCCCTTCCTCCTTTGGGTAGCCTCGTCTCCTACTCTTCTTTTTATTTTTCACTGCCACCCTTCCTCTTCTCCTTTCACTGAACTGGTGCTCCTTCTTCTCCTTCGACACACCTACACTGATGTCGTCTTCTACTCCTCTTCTCTTCTGTTGTCATATCTCCGACACTAATATTGGCACTGACGATACTATCTTGAGCCATCCAGGGATTGAAACTCTGATTTGGCTCGATATTTCAATCCATGCATAATGATCATGTTGCTTATATTGCTCTTGGATTTCAATTTAAGTTTTCATTTAAAAAAGTCAAGGTGGTATGGTATTAGCTTTTTGTTCCACTTTTGCAGGCAAAAGACACTTGCTCATCATACTCACTGTAGCAGATGTCAGCTACTTCAGGGGCAATTCTGTGGAAATTGTTTGTTTAATAGGTAATTTTTTTTTCTACAAAAGGAAGAGATGAGAAATCATTAAGATTGTGCTCATTATAATATTGTCTTCTAGCAAAACATTTGTTTCTGTTATCCAATTCATTCTTTTATCTTGTATGAATAATCTTCTTTGGCATCATTTTAAAGTTTGTATCCTGCAACTATGGTATTTATTATTGCGGTAGGTGCTATGGCATTTGAATGATTTTAACTTGTTACCTTGAACCAATAAGTTTACGGTTCTCCGTTAACCTCCATAGTTCCTAACAGTTACTCATTTATATCATATGCTAATCAGTTCTAAGCTGCACTGGCCTTTCTAGATACGGTGAAAATATTCTGGAAACCAGCAAGAATCCCAATTGGATTTGTCCAGTCTGTCGTGGCATCTGCAATTGTAGTTTATGTAGAATCAAGAAAGGATTGATCCCCACTGGCATTCTATACAAAAAGGTGAAAACTTATCATTCCCTTCAAGTTTGCTCCAATTTAATTTTCCCTCCAAAGTTAATGATGTCAATTTGAAAGATTTTGTAAGAAGAATTAACACTTAATGATACCAACTTTGTTTGTCCAGTAGATGCTCTTTTTTGTAAAGTAATTGAAAATTGTGACTAGGAGTAATTTGATACAAACTTTGAAGCCAACAATTTGTTCTCATAGGGCATGCTTTTAGTTTTAGTAGTGACCACCATTTTGTCAGTGTTGCCAATATTTCCAAAGATTTAAATGTAGTTGAAGTTTCTTGATCAGTTTAAATCTTACTAAAAACAGGTTGTAGATTTGGGATACAAGTCTGTGGCGCATTATCTTATTCAGACGCAGCAGCAGAAGACAATTTCTGGCGACTTAAATTCTTCCAAGTCGACCTCTGCAGAAGATTCATCTTGTGTTCACAATGATCCCGAGGAGAATAAAAGCAAGGTAGAAACCGGAAAGATCACCGAAGAAAACTACTCGTCCATTGAAGCTGGGGTAATTAGCTCAGATGAACACAGTGCAAAGAATGCAAACAAGTCGGCTAAGAAGGCAAACAAATCGCTTGAAGATGTAAATCCTGCCATTGACAGCATTGCGGGCAGATTAAGAAAGCGGAACATTACCTGAACATGTTTTTCTACTGTTTCAGTGTCTTGTAGACGTTATTGCACAACTAGGAAATCAGATAGTTGAGACAGATGTTTCGATGATTGGCTAATTTTGTGGCTTTTGCAGTGTCAATTCTTGAAGTATTTCCAGTTCCTTATTTAATCAGAATTGCCTGTCAAAGTTTAGGTAGAGAGTGAACTGTACTGTTGTCATATTTGCTGTCATCGCACATTTTATTATCATCATGAATTTGTATTAGTTCTAAATACAGCTCAGCTACTTGGGTGTAAATTATTTCTTTGTTTTATTTTATTTGGGTATCGTTTAAATCTGGATACCTTCAACATTAATAATCATTTTAAAATATTTTTAATTCCTTTTGAATGTCATTAGTGATCAATTTACTATTGATTACAAAAAGAATAATGAGTCATCTGTATGGTTCATTATTCTCAAGATAGATTCTAGAGATAATTTTCCATGATTTTAATGTTCAGTTTACTATTAATAACAAAAGAATGACATGTTGAATTTACTACTGATAATAAAAGATGAGGTATCTTTGCCTAAAATATGCGCCCTAGATGCTTCTACTGCTTCGTGCACTTAGATTTTGGGATTTCGCATTTTGGTTATTTAATTTTCATAATATCAAAATCACTCAGCATATTTCCATTATACCCCTGCTTCTTTTATTGCTCTTAGAAATTTTTCTCCTTTTAAAATTTTTCTCTATTCATTTAAAAATTTATTATTCTTAATTTAAGCGGCGGTATATATATATATATATATATAAACAATAAATAATAAATAATAAACAATAAACACCATAGCCTCGAGGACGGTGTCTGAGAAATGAACCGTGAGTGTCTGAGAGACAATTAAATGTCTTTATTGCTACACCATAACTTCGAGGACGGTAAAATTTAGTTATAAAGGTATAGATAAAGAGGTTCTATGAATATATTAATTTGAAGCGATTTGAAATTTTCTAAATCCATTAGTTAGTTTCTTTTAAAACAGGCTGATAGATATTTAAGGAATAGGTATTTAAAATTCTGATAGTTTTTATATTTTTAAAATGGGCCCACTTATGATAACAGCACATCAAAAGAATTTAACACTTAAACATGTGTTGAGCGACGGCGTAATTAATAACTACGCAATCCTTTTTAACGGGCCCCACATCACGTGCCCCACGTCACGTGGCCGCGCCCGCTGCCGCCCTCAAAACTGCTGCTCCGCTTTGCATCCGATTCCACTCGCAGTTTTTTGACAGCGAGAAAGAGAGCCCCGAGGAGTTCGGCCGCCGGCGATGGACGCGCCCCAAGGATTCGCCTCCCGCCTTGGACACCTTCTCGCCTTCATTCCTTTCTTCCTCCTCCTCCTCCTCCTCGCCATTGTCAAAGGTATGCGCCGGAACCCTCCTCGTGGTCGATCGATCTATCAATCTATCAATCACGGCTTCCCTTATCTTTTCACCTTTTCAGCGGCACTTATAGCACCAATCGTGTTTGTCACCGTCTTCGTTGGGATAACCGCCCTGATCGTGGGACTCTACCCATGCCATGCCTTCTGGACTTGTTACTGTGTCGCTAGGTTAGTCATTGATCATGATCCATTTGTGTGCTTCTCTCATGCTCTGAATGCTATATTGTTGTCTTTATCTTCTGATTCTACTCCTGAAAGCGATAATTGAGTGCCAGCGGAATTCAATGAGTATATACATCTCAGTTGACATTTTTTTCCGCATACAAACAAAAAGTTCTCTCCTTTGAAGGATTCAGGAGACCCACTTTGTCATAATTGAAGCGTAAATTTCGATGATTAATTACCTATTTTCACTTATCTATAATAATATGTCTCTGTTTTGGAATGTTTTCCATCAGACGCTTTTAATGGGACCTCGTGATCTCTTTGGCACTTTTGTGAAAGCTGCCTTCTTCTTTAGTTTCAAGATCAGGACCTTTGTTCACATGCACATTAGTCATAATATAACGCGACAAGGTCTTATGAGACATTGACTGTTCTACCAAGTTGATATGCTTAAATCATGCAGTCAAGATTAAATTAATGATAGTATAACCATCCAGGCCTTATGGGCAAGGAGCAATGATAGGTTGGCGTGAATCTTACATTTTTAATTTCTTCTTCTTCTTCTTCTTTTTTTCCCCTTATTTTCTCAAGGAGAGTTTGCCAAGTCTCTTAAACCAAACATGCATCTTACAGGGCTGATACTTGAAGGTGAAATCATCTTCTTTTTTTCCATTGAGAAACAGGAAGGAAAAGCACCTAGGATAGATGGAAATGTTATGAATACATAGAATCAGATGCACAAGTTAAATTGGAGGAATGCACATATTTACATATTCGATGAGGTCTGGGAGTGAAAATCTTAGATGTACGTGGATGTTGGGTGACTTTTGTCCATAATACGACAGTGGCATAACTTTGGGTGTTTTTATCCTCTACCTTCATTTTCAATCTAAATTCGTGCAAGTGTAGTTTTGTTTTGTTTGCAATTGTTCTGGCAATGTTCCTCCTTCTCCTCTACTATGATTGAGTATGATTTTACCTTTGGGAAAATCATCTAGAAATCTCCTCCTTCCTTCTATTGTTTGTTAATTTAATTTGAGGAATATGGTATGTCTTATTAGCCTTCTGGTTTCTAATTTGTCAGGACAAAGAAGTTTGGTTCACTGCTGAAGGTTCTGTTACTGATGCTAATGCCAGTTCTCCTCCTGCTATGGCCATTTGCTGCAACGATTGGTGCTTTCTTAACAGGTCTAGGATTTGGAATTGCTTTGCCATTGATGGCAACATTTGAGGTCATTAGGGAAGGGGTCCAGAATAAGTTCACTAATTGCTTCAAGGTGTAAATCTTGATTTTCTTTCGTATTCTCTTCTTCTCCTCAATTTCCCAATAACCTTAACTAAGTAGCACTACTTTACATGTTAAATAAGGATTTTGGTTGTCTATATGATAAATGTAGGCTGGCACTTGGAGTTCAATTAAAAGGGGGTTTACCATTGTCCGAGACTTTAAGGATATTTGCTTGCATACGTATTTCTCTATTATGGATGGATTACTCGAGGCAAGTGGTGAGACAATAATGGACATGAGGTATCCTTTTGAGATTCCAACCCTGCATTGTTTTTTATATTTATGGCGCAACAGTAAAGTTGATGCCGTGTGAAGGTCATGGGTTTGTCACAAAAACAACCTCTTGCAATGTAGGTTAATGTTGTGTATGATAGACCCAATGTAGTCCTACTCTTTCCCAAGATCTTGCATTGGCTGAGGCTTTGTACACCAGGATGGCCTTTATGACTCTATGAATTATTTATCTTAGAAAGTGCTCATTTGCTTAGTTTATCTTAAACTTGTTGCCTAAAATATTTATATGTATTTGTAGACATAATCTCCCATAGGAATATTGCACATTTTATTTGTCATTATTAATTATCATAAGTAATGCCTCTTATCATATCAATGTAAACTCAATGCAATGTGACCCAATACAATTGTACATGCTAGATTTTAAGTAGTCAATGTTCAATAGTAATTGACCCTAAAAGGAAAAAACATTCAATATTAAGGTGCAGAAATTCAATTACTTATTCTCTCCACAATTATCTTTTTTTGTTATGTCCGTGTCATTGAACTCATTGTAAGGTCACATCTTGGTTAAAATTAATCATAAGGAAATCTGTTTGTGTTGCATCTCATAAGGAAATCTGATACCATTACCCATTACTTAATGAACCTTGAATTACTCGTATGCAGGATATCACAGGTACCTGGATGCTTGCTGGCAGGACTCTTGGGTGTCTTCATAGATGTGCCCATGATTAGCCTTATAGTACTTTGCAAAGCGCCTGTTATGCTGCTTAAAGGATGGAGCCAATTGATCCAAGATCTTCTGGGGCGGTCTGGTCCATTTTTGGAAAGTGTTTGTGTCCCCTTTGCCGGGCTTCTGATTTTACTGTGGCCTCTAGCAGTTTTTCTGGCATCTGCTGCTGGAATTTTTTCAAGCTTATTCCTTGGATGTTATGCTTCTGTTATCGTATACCAGGTACAGCATAGTGAAAGTTCTTCATGCAGAATGTCCTACTAAAGAGGCAATATCTTTTTGAATAACATTTTTTTTAATCTTGACCGTAACTATGATCCTTTCATTGGTTATGATGAAATTATGTTTCCTGTGGTAGGAAAACTCTACAAAGAGTGGAATACTTTATGTCATTGCTGTGATATCTATGTTTGATGAGTTCACCAATGATTTCCTTTACATGCGTGAAGGTTCATGCTTTCCAAGGTATTATTAAGTCTATTTTCGTATATATTGTTTTTACAGCAGGCCTGCCTTCTATTAAGCCTAATGTGTCACCTTTCCCTCAAAGCAGTCATCCATTTTCAACAAACAAATTTCATAATGTTAAATATTCAACGCTAGTAGTTCTTTACTCTGTAGCTCTTGTCCTTTAAAGGATGTGTATGTTTTGTCACCCAGACCAAAATATCGCCAAAAGCCTTCTGTGTCACGCTCCCTATCACTTCCACTGAAGAGGGCTCCCACTTCTGCTGAGCCTATTCATCTAAAACATCGATTAATTAAGACGCCCTCAATGAAGATGCAGGAGCTCAAATCAGTTGTGGTAAGAAACTAAATATGGCCTTTTAAATTTTTTGGCATTACTTTATCTGATAATTGGATTCTCTCTTAGATATGGGAGAACTTTTTCAAGTCATGTGAGAGTCTAGGAACAGAGCTTGTGCAGGCTGATGCTATTCGTATGCCAGATCTGGAGGAATGGCAAAATTCAAAGAACAAGATAGTTAACATTGGGTTACCTTCCTGTGTAATTCTGCAATGTTGCATTCGTTCCATAAATTGCGGTTCCGTCGGCTTTATCATGCGTATGAGGCCTCCCTGTATCTCTCTATGATTTGTTTGCAGTTTTTTTCCTCTTCAAATATTTCCTTACTGAATTGTTTATGTTAATCACTTATGGTTCGTTTGCAGGAGATAATCTTGAACTCACATATGTTAATAGGCCTGAGGGGAAGATTTTTGACTGGCTTTTTGAGCCTATGCTTGTTCTTAAAGAACAAATTAGTGCTGCAAAGTTGACTCCGGAAGAAGAGGAGTATCTACAGAAGCTGGCTCTTTATTGTGGCGACACTGGAAGGGTTAATGCTTGGCAAAATGGTGGAGTCGCACCAGCTGATGAGGTCAAAAGAGCTCAGCTGGAGGGGTTGATAAGAAGGTAAAATTTTGATTCATAAGTATCGATTCAATGAATGGCACTTCCATTTCCATCATTAAAAAGCCATTGTTGCTCCATCTTTGACTTGTTTACCAGTAACAACCTTCCACAGGCTGCAGGGTTTCAGCTTGACCATCTCGAGGATGCCAACCTTCCGGCGGCGGTTTGAGGAAGTTGTCGACAAATTGATGCGAGAAGCCAGTCAACGCTCCCACGGAAATGGCAACAGCATTGAAGCCAAAGTAAATGGTTCTCATTATTCAACAAGCGTTTGAAGTAATTAGTATCCTCATTTGATATGATTTTACCAAATAAATTTATAGTCACCCTGTGTTTATTGTTTCATTAAATCTCTCTTTTTTTTAGTTTTTTTCCCTTCCTTTTTTCCTTTTGTTATTGTAGGGGAAAGATGCAATGTGTGGAATTCTTGTATTCTGCCTGGGCAGTGTCTTCCAACTTTCAATATTGTTCATCTTTCAAATACATAATACTTGTGTATTTAATGAATAGAATGAGCATTTTAGTGCTTTTACCCGGATCAATATATGAAAGATGAACAATATTGAAAGTTGGAAGCTTGTACACACTTATATGCATTATCATGGGCGACATCTCACGTAGGGCTGTAAACAAGCCGAGCCGAGCTTTGGGGTGTTTAAGCTTGTTTGATAAGGTAACCGAGCCGAGCCTAAAATAAACCA
>JBAMIE010188092.1:0-12330 GCA_037177295.1 Kaempferia parviflora | reverse complement strand
TATATATATAGAGAGAGAGAGAGAGAGAGAGAGAGAGAGAGAGAGAGAGAGAGAGAGAGAGAGAGAGTTGTGCTAATCTGTGCGTCGCACAGTGCGTGACTGTGCGCGCGCAGGTTTCGCCCTTTTTTTTAATTATTGCCGGTTTAATTTCCTTCTTCCTTTTTTTAATTATTATTTATTTAAAAATACACCCTAAATTTATTAATATACCCGTAAATATCTAAATTTATTTATTTTTAATTTTTTTAGACATAATACTATAACTAAATTAGGAAACCTGAACTCTAGAGGTAAAATTAGTTTTTTAAAAAATATCTATAGGGTTTAGACTTCCTAATTAAATTATAATATTAAGTTAAAAGAAAAAAAATGACCCAATTTTAGATATTTATGGGTATAATCAGATATTTATAATTTATATTTATAAAAATATTAAATTTTTTTATTAAAGACGTTATATTAAAAAAAACTGAAAGCGGTGAAACCTGCGCGCGTGCACAGTTGCGCACTGTGTGACATGTAGGCTATCAGATTCTTTTATATATAAGGACCACAGATAAAACCTTAATCACAAGTCTTAATTTTTTTTAAAAAATAAAAGTTTCTCTAATGAAAATGCAATAATAAAATTGTCAGGAACATTTAATAATTTTTCTATTCCTCAATCTTAAATACAAAAAAAAAACAAATTAAAATTTCTCTAATGAAAATGCCATAATAAAATTGTCAAGAACATTTAATCATTTTCTTGCTTCATCATAGTATTCATTTTTTTATTTGGAACTGTAGAAGAAAATTCATCAATCAGAGACATCTTCAAATTAGAGTCGTTGGTCACATCATTTGCCACAATAACTTTGGTGTTTGTTTTGAAAGGAGTAGTCGCCTCATCCTAGGACAAACGAATCTACCATAAAATTATAAATATTAAAGAAAAATTCAATAATAAAATAAAATTGTCAAAATGATTTTTCAAATACCTCATCCAGTTCTCCGTGCTCAGTACTCTTCAACTTGGACAGAATATCAAATTCCTATGTTAGCCAAAGGATATGCATTGTATAAATTATTAGATAGTCTATTTGTATTCAGTTCAATTTATTTACTAAGCATAATAAGTTTAGTGTACTGACTTTCTAAACTTTCTCTATAGAATGGGTCAATAGTATTAGAATCACATGTAAGTTTCATAGCAGTATTAGAGCCATTGGATACGTGCGTTTGACCCGGCTTCACCTAAACTTTGAATATAACCTTTCGATCCACCAAATCATCTATTTCCTTAGGCATTTCTCCTAGTTTGAAATCCAGCCACATTTGTTATACTTTAAATTATTGTTCTCTAGAATGCTTTATTTCATGTATGATACATTTTTGAAAGGACTTTGATTATAAAACCTCATTTAGGACTTGAGATCTCAAATCCATTATTGTTTTTCCGATGAGTTCAACACATTTCCTATCCCACATTAAGAAAAGAGCATTGCCTGTGTCTTCCACAACACGAGACATGAATCTTAAACCTATTATATCTAAAATTAATCAAATTACATATTTACTGAAATTAATTAATACAATAATTCATATAATGATAAATTTACCGCCTCAACTTTCCATTTGCGTCAAAGTGATCACATTATTTACAATAGAAACTATCACCAACCGGAGTCATCTTTTTTAGACATTTGATACATGACACATAGTACCAATCACCATTAATTTTGACAATAACTATTTTTGCCAAAATCCAAAAACTTCCTACCTATAAATTATGGGGAAAAAAGATGATGGTAATGAGGTGGAATAAAACAATTAAATATTATTAGTAATTGCATATTGGGCAAAAGGTACATTAATTCACCTCGTGTTTCTCAGAAATTTACTCTATTGTTCGGAAATTAGCTTTTGAAGTAGAAATTCTTCTAAGATTGAATTGGTAGAGTGCGGCGTCATAATGCTCACCATACCTGGTGTCTTGCATTCTGAACTCAATCTAAACGTAACAGAAAGGCAAAACAAATGAAATAATTTTCTTTATTGATTAAATAAAGTTTATGAAAACACTAAATATTTTTTTTCAAGGAAACAATTAAAAATCAAATACAGGAAAATTTCACCTGTTCCGAAAGTTAGCAACCACATCTGATAGTTCATTTATTATCATTTTCGTGATGTGGTAAGTATTTGATACTCGAATTTTACCTTTGTAAGTATTTGCATGACACATTTGAAGAATGATGATAATCAGCTCTTCTTCTAATGATTTCACTAAGTGATTCATTAAATCATCAACAAAATCTCCCCATAGTGTACATGACAATCTATTATTCCTAAAAAAAACTTGTATGATTAAACAATTTTTAGGAAGCAAAACACGAAGAAAATTAGAAGTCTTGATTTTACTTACTCAATGTCTTCAACTACAATATTAATTAGTTTTGTAAATCTACCATCAATCTCTTTACTTTGGGGGACATCTCGGGCAACAACTTTGTCTATAACATCTGATGAGGAAACATATTATCATATAGTAGTTATAAATTAGAAATTAATCTGAAAGAATTGTTAAAATAATAATAATAATAATAATAATAATAATAATAATAATAATAATAATAATAATAATAATAATAATAATAAAACACAGGACTCCCTGCTTTTTGAGAACCACCCTGCCCGGCTGCCCGGCTGCATGTAGGGCTGCCATCGCCGCGTCTGTCCCAGCTCTCCTGGTCTGGACTTTCACCTTTTGAGACCTCGTCGATCAATGGACGTATTGGCCTCCCCAACCCCAAGAGCTTCCCGGGTTCGAGGCTCCTGTCCACCCCTCGCCGCCGGGAGTTTCGCGCGCTTAAGGCCGAGTTTTCGCCCTTTCCTCGTCAAGTTCGGTTCGCTGCCTCCTCTACGGTCGTCACTAAAAGTGGCTTCTCCGATTTCATCTGCTGAAGAGGTAACTTTCTCTCGTTTATTGGTTGGGCAATTCTTCAAACAGAAAGTTTGCTCCTTCTGAGTGAAAGGTCGAATTTTTCTTTTGTAAAATCGGTTTGGACCATAGTTTCCAAGAATAATGCTGTCGGACTGCTTCTTTTTGTTAGTCGACGCAATTAGATTTATTTAGTTTATGTAGTTTATTAATTATAAGGGATCCTACTTACTTCAGGTGAAGAAGCATGACGCGGATGATCTTGCCAATTGGGATTTGACATCAAGTACAGTATCATTGTCACCGTTAGATGGACGTTATATGCAAAAGGTGAAGGATTTGCGGCCATTCTTCAGTGAATATGGACTGATCCGGTACCGGGTTTTGGTTGAGGTTGGTATTCTCAATCAACAAGTTCTGTAGAATCATCCTTTTGTGGTTGATTACTCTGCTACCTTTGAAGCTTGAGTATGTTTTATTCTACAATCTAGTTGATAATATTATGACATAACCTGCTCTAAAATTAAGAACCAATTTTTTTACCTTCAGATAAACAACCCCTAAGAAGTGTGTTCATTCCATTAGCGAATGACACAAAAATTCGGTCAAGTGATATTTTCTTACTGCTACAATTGGTCTTAGGAAGAACAGTAAGAACATATTTGAGTTGAAACCATTTTGTTGATAGATGGGATTATATGGTTTCAAGTTTATAATTTTGTCAGTTACCCTGATTTTGATATGTCCCCAATATGTTTTCTTGATATGATCATCTTGAAACCTTACTGCTCACTAGATCACTAGGTCCCTACGGAACAAAGATGGGGACAATGCAAAAACTCTTATATTTGTCCAATACTTCTTAGAAAGTGTACTTTGTTAGGGGTTTCTATACATTTTTTAGGGCATATGTTAATGCAATGCACGCTATAGAAATGTTATCCATGCCTTAACTATTATATCCATTGATTAGATCAGTGACATAAAAATTTATTTTTGAATTTATGTGAATTTTCTCTTCATCGTCATGGTGCATGCCAAATTACATTGTTGAAATTGTACTTTAGGAGACTACTGTAACAATTGCTCTCTCTATTATGTCATATTTTACTTCTACAAATATACGCCATATTCGTATCCTTCATGTTGATATTTGTTGTTATTGCTTATGCTTCCTAGCGCTACTTGTATCCCCATCGACAAGGTTTAATTGGTTTGATAATTTTATAAATTTTTAGAATTTCTTATTTTTATTCAATAAACATTCATATTATTGTTTTGATGTTTGAAAATATATGTATAAAAAAGATGCAAAAATTGTTTTTGTAAGAAAAATGTTAACAGGCACCGATGCCTATGCTTAAATTAAATTAAGTGAAGCTACGAAGGGCAAGGCTAATAAAATGAAACCAACCTCGATCAATAGCACTTAACATTATGAATAATAAGTCGTTTAATTGGGTAAGTGTTGAGCATTATTTTGTTTAACAAATGACTGGCAGTAGCTATGGTTTAATTGCATAAAAATTATCTTTGGTAGATTTCTTTAGTTGCTCTTATTTTGAAGTCATTCAGTTGGTTATCTGCAGGTGAAATGGCTACAAAAACTCTCTCAAATCCCTGAAGTTGTGGAGGTTCCACAGTTTAGTCAAGATGCTCATCTTTTTCTGGAAAGTATTATTGATAATTTTGGCATAAGTGATGCTATAGAAGTAAAAAAGATTGAGAAAATAACTAATCATGATGTGAAAGCAGTGGAATACTTTTTGAAGCAGAAATGTAAATCCCATTCCGAGATTGCAAAGGTTATTCATTTATTACCTTTTATTGTTTTTTGTATCCTAACTCTTAGCTTATGACAATGCGTCTTATGACTCTTGATGATTATTTTATACTTTTTTCAGGTGCTTGAGTTTTTCCATTTTGCATGCACATCTGAGGATATAAACAATTTGGCTCATGCTTTATCACTCAAAGAGGCTCTGAGTGATGTTGTTTTTCCAGTCATGGTTGATCTGTGTAAAGAAATATCTACTATGGCTAAGGAACATGCACACATTCCTATGTTGTCTCACACACATGGCCAGGTACCATAGAGGACATTCTAATTTCTTTGTCGTTTTATCAAGATAAGTTGCATTTGAAATTCTAATTTTTGTTGCCAGACACTGTTGGTTCTTACTGCACACAAGTTAACTTAGATTCCATTGTGTCGCTATAAATTGTAGTATAATCAACAAGTAAATGATCAACTATTCAAATATGATGCCATGTTGAGAAACTTGATGTTACACCTCATGTCACTTATGCACTGCCCAGCCAAGAATTATTTGCCATCATAGTCGCTGAATTAGATTCTCAGCCTGTTCAAATTTGCAATTACACAAGTGCCCCTAAAATTTTGGAGTTCATTTTGCCCTAGATGAAGTTTCAAAAATAAGAACAATTTATATTCAGCCAAACTCCTATTCTAAAAGAGTGCATACAAGTTTCATGGTTCATATAAATAATGTTTTAGAGCTATAATTTCCGTTTATTTATATGTTTCACTACTTTTTTTTTTAAAAAAATAATAGGCTAGAAATTAGTTGTTATCATGAAATACATTTCTAATGTTTCTTTTTTTGATATGACTAGTTCATCCTGTTGGCATTACCTCTTTTAAATGATTTATTTACAGTTGAATGGATTTTAACCTTTCTTTTTTGGTCAATTTTAGCCAGCATCACCCACTACTTTGGGAAAAGAAATGGCAAATTTTGCTGTTAGACTTAGTGAGAGAGGAAAGGCTTTCTGTAAAATTCGGATACTTGGGAAGTTTGCTGGCGCAGTCGGAAATTATAATGCTCATAAAGTTGCATATCCTGATATCAACTGGAAATGCATAGCTGCAGAGTTTGTACAATCTCTGGGAGTAGATTTTAATGCTTATGTAACACAGGTATTTTTTTTTGACTGCATGAACATGTTCTCATCTACTGCTAAGGATTGTGTTCATTGATTTCTTCACCATGATATGATATCTTGTTGCTGGAACACATTGATTTCTTCACCATGCCTATGTAACTCCTGTTTTTATAAGTGTTGTCTTTCTGATTCTGGTCGAGGAAGCTTGTAATTAGCACCATAGTAAATTTATTCTGAAGGTATACTTGCATGGATTAAAAATGGGTTTTAGTTCTTAATAAAATCCAACTTTGAAACTCCTAAGAAGGATGAATATGTAGAATTGTAAGGCTTGCAATTACATACTCTTTTTTTTTTTTTTTTTTTTTGACTCGTTTAAATGTATTTCTCCTTGATTCTACTGTTTACACGTTCAAGCCATTAATAAGAGCAGTTCATGTGATTCTTGGGATTAATTTTTTTCTCTCCCCATGCAGATAGAGCCTCACGACTATATTGCAGAGCTTTTCAATAACATCGTTCAGTTTAACAACATCTTAACTGATTTTGATAGAGATATCTGGAGCTACATATCTTTAGGTTACTTTAAACAGGTAACATGGTTCAAGAGTTTAGAGCTTGATTTTTTTTTTTTCCTAACAAAATGGATTGGTGAAGGATATCCCTAATACTGCTTGCAGATAACAAAGGCTGGAGAGATTGGATCTTCCACTATGCCTCACAAAGTAAATCCTATAGATTTTGAGAATAGCGAGGGTAATCTGTGCTTGGCTAATGCTATTTTATCAGCCTTGAGCATGAAACTTCCCATTTCACGGATGCAGGTACTAATCCATGTTCACATATATTCTATGTACATGTTATGTCATAAATTTTCTGTTTGGCAACTAAAATGCATACTTATGTCAACATTGCTGTCAGTAAGATCCTAGCATTTACATGAACATCGAAAAGTTAATATCATTTCCCATCATATTTGTGTGAATTCATCTAGTTATAATGATTACGGAGCTTGATCTTCATGCTATGATTTTTTGCTATGTATTGTGCTCAACAGCGTGACCTGACGGATTCGACTGTCTTGAGGAACTTAGGTGTTGGATTAGGGTACTCTCTTCTGGCTTATAAAAGTGCATTACAAGGAATCAAGAAGCTCCAGGTATATAACTTGCAATCATGACCTTTAAGAGTCATTGGACGACCTTGAAGGATTGTAAAAAGTTTTCATCTGATTCAGATTGCTTGCAAGGATCATGTGAAATTTAGTTAGTTAGTTCTGAATTGAAATGGTGCTTTGCAGGTGAATGAATCTCGTTTGAATGAAGACTTGGACCAGACTTGGGAAGTCCTTGCGGAGCCTATACAAACTGTAAGTCATGCAACATTAATCTTGTATTTCAACATTTCAATCAAATCATAGAATATGAAAATCAAATTTCAAAAGTGCTACATGATTGTTTTATGATGTTTAGGGAAGACACTATAATATAGACTTGGTTTTCTATTGAAACTTTTATCAAAGTCTATTTTTAGCAGCATCGCTACATTGTAACAATAAACCACTTGAAAGAGTTGATGTGTATCTCTCACCTTAGTTTATCTTTTGCAAAATATAACTTCTATGGGTATCGCAGATACTTAAATTAACTACAGAGAAATCAAGTAGAAAATACTTACAAGTTCGAACTTGTTCCTTCTCCACCATCACATCATTAATCCTTGTTCATCCCGACTGTTTGGCATTGGCTATATAAATCTTCCGTGGATGTTTGTACAAGCCTATATCACCAATAATACTTAGATTAATTACTCAAGCTCGTTTATTGGAAAAACTTAAGCTGGTGTGCCATTTGACTATTTTTGTATCATTAGGTGATGCGAAGACATGCTGTTCCCGAGGCATACGAGAAGCTGAAGGAATTAACTAGAGGAAGAGAAGTCTCCAAGCGAAGCATCAGAGAGTTCACTGAGACCTTGGACTTACCTGAGGAAGCAAAAGCAATTCTCTTGAACTTGACTCCAAATTCCTACATTGGAGAAGCGGAAGAATTGGCCAAGTCTGTGGATGAGGCTGTGGATTTAGTAAATGGATTTAAGCTCCCTTGAGCCATCATTCTCCCGTGTTTTAGCATTCAACAGTCTGTAACTTCGTATAATAAATGCAAATTAATTCGTCCTTTTTCTTCTCTGATAACAGGCAAAATCTAACTTTTTGATTGAAAATTCTGAGTGTTTAATTGAAGCTCATGATATTATGTTTATGAAATCTTCAAATTTGGCACAGAGTTCATTTGTTATGCTGTCCGGAATTATTATATTTCCAGTGTCTTGTTAATTTGCACACTGTTCTGATGGCATTAAAAGAGATATTCGTAAAAATTTCGGTGAAGGACCTTCTTCTAAATTTTATTCCATAACCTTTCCCACGGGCAATGTAGCTTTGGTAAACAACTAACTGAATTTCGAGGTTAAAGTCATTGAATATCTATAAATATTTACCATTCACTATCAATTCCATTGTCGTCTAGTCCGGTTAGGATACCTGGCTTTCACCCAGGCGACCCGGGTTCAAATCCCGGCAATGGAATGTTTTTTTTGTTTTACCAGCACGAGCTATAAATGCAAGGCTGCCTTATCTTAAGTTGATTTTTAAGTATACAATTCAACTATAAAATGCTATATTCTGAGGATCCAATTCAACTTAAAACATAAATCATAAAACAAAACATTTTGTTTTTTTTTTAAATTTAAAACCTTTTCTGCTGCCACTGAAGTTTAAAATACAATAAACAGGGACTGTACATCTTCCTCCCTACCACTTCACATCCAATGTGAGAGCCTCAGGAGGTACAACAAGAGAAGGCAAATTTGTGAATGAAATGTTGGAGAGCAGGCTGCTCCAAGAAATAGAATCTGCGATAATATAAGGCTTCTTCAGATTTTTGATAAGCACAGGCCGTAGCTTTCTTTCCCCTTCCACTCTGGCTGTAGTTTCCAACCACACTTGGTTAACCTTTGGTTTCTGTTTCCAGTGTGATACCTTCTCTGAATTCCCGTTGCCATTCCTGATATCCTTTTCGAGCTGCAACTGGAACTTGACTACAATCTCAGAAGTAATCTTTGCTTTGATAAAGCGTATTGATGTGTTGTGGTAAGACATACTGCCTAAAAAGCCTCTCAGGAGTTTGTCTAACAGACCCAACTTCGAGCCGACGGCACAAAATGAACAAGATGAAATCTGTTTTGCATGGTCTTCTCTGTAACATCTTACTGGTAGCAAGTCAATAGTATCATTGGCTAGGAATGCAACTTCTATGTTTTCGAAAGAATTATCAGAGCTATAAGCCAATACAGATGCTGGTCCTATGACATTGACGGTCAGAAGCGGTGCACATGTGGAGTAGCCAAGTTCCCAAAACTCACTGTGGTCTTCAACGTGGGAAGTTAAGCTTCCATTAAGAGAAAGTCCAATATCATAAGGATGAGTCAGAGAGATTCCTTCAGCACCCTCTATTTTCACCTTGATGCCACGGCCAACCTTTATGTGCCTTAAATCACTGTGAGTGACGTTTGACTGCAAAAAAGAATAACATGTACCAGATTCTTTCAGATGAAAGTCCAATATCAACGAGAATTTTTGTTTCATACTGCATAAAGGGAGGAGGGTCTCTCTCTGTAAATGCAAAAGAAGTACTGCAAGTTCTTCAATCTACTATACTAATGTGAACACAGAGTGAATAATGATCAGCATGCCAACAACTCCAGTTGGACGTTACTTAACTGGGATTAAATATGCCTTTATCATACCCTCATTCAAGATTTATAAGCCCAAGTCCAGGTTATTGATCAAGATAAATACATTGTGAAGTCAACTCACATGATGATGTGGTTGTCATTGGGGGTGAGACTTAAGTTAATATAGTGTGATGAAGTTAGTTGAGGCAGCACAAGTAGGGATCATGGCCCTGAGCCAAAAATTACACAGGTGTAGATGCAATTGGATAAATCTGTCTGTCATCAGACATCAGTTGATGATCTTGTGAAAAAAGAGAGAGAGAGAAAAACTTCAAATACATAATATCATCATTGAGGTCACATGGCCTTGCCCATGTTGCATCATTAGTCCATATAAAATAGTGAAAGTTATCTAGTTTAATAGTTAAAAGGACCATGCACTGAATGCTTGTATCATGGGCGTAAGCATCCAAGTTTCATGGATATTTTTCTATATACAATAGGAATATGGAGAGGGGAAGACAAGCAAATATCTCAAATGGCACTGTCTTTTATCATCTATAGATCTTGTGTTCTCTCCTCTTCAACAAAGACTAGTTAACCCACTAGCAATATGACTCCAAGTAATGGGGGATGGATCGATGATCAATCTAATGATTCTATTCTAGAGCAACTCTACTCTCATATTCCAAAAAAAAAAAAAAACAAACATTCTTTATTTTGGAAGCTTTTTAATTCTCGTCTGTTCATATAATAATGGCGATCAAAGGACTCAAACTTCTTCAATCCCACATTTTTCTTGTCAGCAAACACCAAATCATCTGGTAATTAAAATTACGTTACCATTCTATATTACATGATAAAGCACAAAATTGGCTACCACGACTCGATTTTTTGATTCAGCAGGCAGGCATAATAAATTGGTCTTCGCCTGCAATTCAAGTAGATTTAACAGTATCTACCAATCTACTGAAAAAATCAAAGTATCAAAGTACAGGGGATGAAGCTATAAATCATTAAATACCATAGCGATAAACTGAATCACATCAACACAAACAAGATATCACTCAACAAAATCAAATCTTGTAGAAAATCACAGACACAATAGGCCATTGAATCCGGATCTCATTAAACAAAAATGAAATCTGTAAGAATTTGAATCTGCGAAAAGGGATTAATAACTTACCGACGTCAAATGAAGTAACATCCGATCATCAGCGCCTACATCACTGCTGACTCTGATTTCAAGCGGTCCAATCAATTCGAATCCCCTGACGGCCGGCCTGAGGCCTGCCACAGCATCCCCAGCGGCCACATCCGATCCAAACTCAACAACCGCGCCATCCACCGCGTTCCACTCAACGTCCTCATCGTAGAACTTCAAGATCAGGGCTCTCTGTCCGACTCGGACGTGGAATTGGTATCTCTGTCTCGAGCCGACCCTAGCGCCCCCTCCACCCAAATCGACAACCCTCACCTTCGCCTCCGGTTCCCACAAATCCCTATCCACGAGCACTCGGATCACCTCCCTCAGGAAAGGGCCCGGGCCAAGGGGCGAATCGGGCGGCGGGGGAGGGAGGGTGGAGGAATTGTAGAGGACAAAGAAGGAAGAGTTGAAGGGAAGAGAGAGGGCGTCGCAATCGAGCAAAGCGGCGGCGAAGAGGAGGAGGAAGACGGCGACGAGAGATAGAGATGGTCGCGTGGCCATTTAATTTCCCCCAAATTGCGTTCGTTTTAGGTGGTTGCGACGGGATTAAAGACGGCGGCGGAGTCCCGGTCGGTATCCGGACCATTTCGCGGTATCATGACCCAATCACTCACCGCCACTAGAGATTAGTAAAGATCAGACGGTTAGGGATGTACGATGATAGAATTTTCAATGCCAAACAATTTTATCTAAATGAATGGATTTGACCAATTTACAAAATAAAATATTTAATCAAACATCGAATCTAGATGATTCCCTGAATCGATATCCGACATTGTATCATGCTGATTCATCTTGCTCCGGAAGATGAATCAGCAATTGAATGATGATTGTGAAATCTTATACTGTTAGGTCAAACTTGAAAATCCACCCTGGTCAACGACATGATCTTCCCAAGATGAATCAGCAATCAGAAGAATGATGATTGTGAAATCTTATTACTGTTAGGTCAAACTTGAAAATCCAACGACATGATCTTCCCCATCTCCCGAGGGGGAGAGAAGGTTAACTCATGGTCTATAAATAGCTTCCCATAAATAAATTTGAATAAATAAATAAATATAGCGTTCGATTAGGTAAGAGATTATTTATGGTAGACCGATGAGGTTTAGGGGTATAAACGAGTCAAGCCGCTCACGAGCTATTCGGGTCTCAGTTCGAAAAAAATTTCGTTCGAGTTCGTTCGATTAAGTTAACGAGCCGAGCTCGAGCCTGATTTCGAGCTCGAAAATATTATTGAGCCGAGCTCGAGCTTAATAGTATTTCGTTCATGAGGCTCACGAACATGTTCGTTTAGAAGCTCGCGAATGTGTTCTAGAGGCTCGTAAACATGTTCGTTAAGAGACTCATTTATCTTATTATAGATATATATATATATATATATAATTAAATATAACATAAATAATAAATATAAGAATATATTATTAATTATTACAGCTAATTATCTTAAACGATCTTGAACTAAGCTCGTTTAATTTTTAAATGAGTTTTTTTCGAGCCGAACTCGAACTATTGAATTTTATTACGAGCCAAGCTCGAGCTTAAAAACTAAAGCTCG
>JBAMIE010188082.1:0-12333 GCA_037177295.1 Kaempferia parviflora | reverse complement strand
AACAACAACAACAACAACAACAACAACAACAAACACAACCGATGGCAAACAACTCCTTCATTGATGTCATTGACAACTTTCCTCTCGAGACCGTGGGGAATTTCCAGCCGAATTGGCTTCAAGGATTGCCTGCACCTTCTGATCATTCAAACGACAACATTCCTCTGGACGATGGAGCACAACTCGCGAACAATTCTCTTTTGGATCCGACCGAACTTTTCTACGACTTGATTGACTTCAACAGTATCAACCAACTTCTGCAGCTTGATCAAACAGGGCAATATGGTGGTGCAGCAACTGAGCCAACTGCCACTGTACTAAGTGATCTTCCTTCAGTCCTGATGACACCGCTCTTCGGTGATTCGTTCAACTCCGACTCCGATTTCTCTCGAATTCTGCAACCGATCATCTCCAACGACAACAACCCGAACTTCGGTAATGATCTCATGAAGAGTCCTCAGCAGGAGTGGCACCAAACATATGACCAAAATTCCTCATCCTCCTCAATGCCAAACTTTGAGGTGACTAGTACCAATTTGATTCAGTATGCCTCTGAGGAGGGCCAGTAAAGTCATAATGCTCACTTAACTTGTCTCTTTTAGATGAACAAAGCAAACCTTCTTGTAAGTTTAATACTTGATGCAAATGCCTTGATGATTCAACTTTTGTTTGGTTTTTCTTTGGCGAGTGATAATCCTAGTGTTTATACTCCGCACGATTAATCCTAAAGGTAGGAGTTCTTCCTCTCGATTTGTCTACCGAGTAACGGATCTTAAGCAGGATTATCCTGAATTCTAATCTAGTATAATTTTTAGTCGATTTTAGCTTTGATTCGCACAAAAGATATTGAGTAATCCCTTTTAGATAAGCTATTTTAGAATATTTTTTAAAATAATAATTAATAAAAAAAATTCACCATCATTTCCCTCACTTTATTCCTCTACTTATGATAGAACAAAACAATGAGTCACTGAATGGGAATATTTGCCCTCTATAATCTATATACTATTTTGAAAACACTCTCATATAGTTTCAAGTTGGAATTTTGAGTTTGGGCTCCTCTATTTCGAAATATATAATTTTGGTCACTGCCAACCCATTTTACAGTATACCACTTGCAAATTTACTATTTATGTGGTGTTTGGTGATTAATGGCGGTAAATGAATTAAATATTTCGTGAGTAAATATAATTTTTGATTTTGTTAAATTAAATGAATACATTTAAATATATACGCGTTTAATTCTATTTATGCATAATATTTATAAAATATAAATAAAATTTATTACAGCACTAAATTAAAATTACCACTGATCAAAGTGGGGTTACATGATGCCACGTGGACGCCTGAGATTGACTGGTGAACGCAGACAAATTCAGATTACATTTTCCATAATTATTATCGTAAAATAAATAATAAAAAATAACGGCCTAAGTTTCAGGCCTTGTTTGTTGCGTACTGTACTGAGGTCAACCCCTCAACTGCTAACGGCCGTCAGTTTCCGTCAAAGTTGAACCGGTGTATTTCTCTAAAGGAAGGGCATGAATGGTCGATTTAAACCGGCCCATCGTTGACGGAGCCTTAATAAGCCGAACGTCGTTATGTTTCTTGGTCAAATTCAGTCAAAATGCGAAGAACCTTTTTGTTCCTCTCCGTCTTTAATGCGCTGCTTGCTTTTCCTCTCCGAGCGAAACCCTAGGATCTCCGGAGGTGGTGGTTCCGATGGCGGAGGAGGCAGATGCGCTGGCCGTTAGGGAGGAGGAGAGGCCCGGCAGAGATGGGGCTGATGGCGGAGCTTCGGATGCCGAGAAAACTGCGAGCGCTGATCTCGCGCCGGCGGAAGCGCCGACGGGAGGAGGCTCTGGAGCCGAGACGAAGGCCATCTCCGAAAGAAGGTCGTTTTCGCAGCTACTGGCGGGTTCCATGGCTTCGCCGACAGGGAGCTCCCGCTCGCCGACGATCCTGACCGTCCCTGTGGTTGCTGTCCCTTGCTTGTTGACCCATGCCGCGTTGATCGAGTCACCTACGTTCCCGGTTGGTGGCGCTAATCTTTTCACCTTTCTACCTTGAAGCTTATGATTGAACTATGCTATTCGAACGCAAAACGAGATTTTTTTTTTCCTTTTATGCTCAGTAGTAATACTCCTGCATAAGAGATTGAAACGTAGTTTTTTTTTTTTTTTTGAGTTGAGAATTGATAGCAGCGAATATGCTAGGCAATCATCCACTTTTTATCCTTTATCAATTGACGACTATTTGCAAGTGCAAACATATGTAGGAGTAACATGGAAGCTGTAGGTGGGGTATGATTTTGTCCACAAGTTGCAGACAAATACAATATCTTGTTAATTCAACTGGGCTTACTGCAAAGGCCTCTTTAGAATTTGTTTCTAGCCACTTAAAGTGAGTGCAATAGTGAATTATACTGTAACAGCTTGCCTAGAACTTTTTATTCCGTTGATTCACAATTGTGCTGGTTTTCGCTATTAGGCAATAAAATCTCACAGCTTTGAGATATTGTGAAGATAAGTATGTCTTTTTTCTATTTTTCTAATGGGTATAATTACATGTCTGTACGTGTATTGGATTAGTAATTTAAACCCAGAGAATTTGTTTCAGCTCCAATTCCAGGAACAAAGGTGTTATCACTTAATGAAATTAAAGAATTAAGTTTTAAAAATTTTAAGGTTTGGAAGAATTTACTTTGGCAGGTTCTTTGTTTTGCTTAGGATAGTAGGAATTTTTTTGCTAAATTTTTTATTTAATTTGGTTCGTTTCCTAATTTGCAAGTCGATTTATTTCCTAGTTTGATTGGGGTCCTTTTTGGCCTAGGGAAATCTCTTTCCTTGAATGGTTTTAGCTCGTTTTCAATTCTATTTGGGTTGAAGGAAGCCTTCAAAAGGGATCCAATCCACTCATGTAAATTAATAGTTTGCATATTAATATTTCTATTTTTGAGGTTTTAGTCTCTATATGATTTTTTTTTATCCCTTCTAGTGTATGAAGCTGTATAAATTCTCCATGTGAGATTTGATCCACTTTCATGTTGCATCATTAAGCTTATGAACTTATTTATTAGCCCACAACTTCTAATGCAAGACTAAATTGGGGTGTCACACAAATTCAATCTATAAAAATGAAATTTAACTAAACAATCAAATTTAGGTATAAGATCCTGTTTACATATGTAATATGAGTTTTGCCTATATATCGGCGCAACACAAGTCAGAGAATTCTCACATAGAGATTAAAACAAGACGAATTTTTATTGAATTGAAAGCCAATAAAATAAATCAAACTAATTAAACTTCTACCAAAGTTTCTCTCTCTCCAAAATTTAAACATACCAAAACTATTTAACACCCTCATATAAAACGAAGTACCAACTTAAACACATCCTTAAAAAATTATTCTCCTAAACAGGAGATCTTACAAAAATAAATCCTTACCAATCAAAACTGCAAGTATACACTGTGGCTAATGTTTAAACTCTTCACGAACTTCATTGTTTGCTTAAGCTGTCTTGTTATACTGGTGCTTCAAGAGCCTTAACTCACTACAAATGCAGGGGTTGTATTGATTTAGACATTCACACCAAGACTCTTTCTTGTCATTAAGAGGTAACACATGACCCTCACTAGCAAAACCCTCACCTCGTGATTGCTCAGTTGGAAGGCATAGATGACAAAAGGACAAAGTCCAAACATGAAATTTATTATAAGAAAATGTATCAGAACACAATTGAATGAAGACTAGATGGAAGGAGGATAGAACTAGCTCACCTGTCTAACATACCTTCCATAGGCATGGACTTCTTGTACCAGCAATAGGTTCCTCTGAATTAAGATTAATGTTTTGTCTCAAGCATTCATACATGATTTGCATGAAGATAAGGCGGATAAGAGTTTTGTCCATAATCATCTCCACAATCGTGCTCAACTTCATGAGTACCAATACTATGAAGTGGAACTGGAACTTCCTTGTGGTTGTGGTGGTGTATTAAAATTGTTCTAGAGAATTTAATAAAATAACAAATAATCTGAAAATGATAATCTATTTGATATTTTTCATCAAATGTAAGGGTAACTTTGATTTTTTAAAAATTTAATTTTACGGGTAAATAGGGTTATATAGATTCTGGGTCATGGTAGGCTTGCTGACAGGTTGAACATGCCTGGCAAGACCCTACTTTGTGCAGCATCATGTGAGCTGGGAAACATGCACTTGGAATGGACCCGCAAGCCTTGTGTTGATCACTATTCATTCTATTTAGTCTTTGGCTCTGCTTGCTACAACTCAGCTTGGTTGATACCTTTTAATCCAGTTGATGTAGGAGGAGAAGCACCTAGCCCTGGAACTAGAGCACATAGTGAGGACATTATGCCACCCAGAAACATGATAAAATTGCAGTGTGTGCACCATTAAGACCAAAGTGAAAGTTAACCATCCAGAATTTTTACATCTACGCTCAAAAAATAGTAGGATTAAAGATTGGGCAACACATGACAAGTTCACCTCTTTTTCCAACAAAGAGCAGCAAATACTTCTGAACTTATTGATCATTTGTAAGATTGAATATTTCTTCATGTGCCTGATAAATGAAAAAACATTTTTTATGTGTACATTAGTTGTAAAGCATTCTGTATTTCCTTGATCATATATAGGAACAGAAAAAGGAACTAAGTGGAAGATAACTCTCTGTTGTTGATGAGCACAGTGGAAATGGACCAAGCATACAGTAAATCTCCATGCAGAGGCATCTACATCATTCTTATTAGGAGCTGGAGAGGTGAGATGATGATTTGCTTCATCATGAAATTTGATGGTGGGGTTGGTTGGGACCTTGAACTTGGACCAATGGGAGAAGATGCCATGAGATATGAGAGGATTGCACAAGGTAAAAATCTAGGGATAATGAATTACAAAAAGGAACCTACGTTTCTTACGAGAAGATGAGAACAAATAACCTAGTGTTAAATTTTAGGGAGATCCTGATCTTTCTTGCAGTTAATCTGGCGACAATGCTCACATGCATCGATTTAAGAAGCCTCCACTTGGGTCACATGTGATGTTTTCTAAGTGAATTTGATGGGAAATGCATAGCAACTGCATATGGCAGATGAAATCTACACACACTATTAAAAAAATTTGCTCGGTTCATTTGAAACAAGTAAGATTTTATCAAATTGACTTAAAACCTGAATCTGTAATTTAGTAGCATGTAACTTGTTGTGACTTAGACGCTTAAATAAAAATTTTATATATCAATACAATGTCCTTTAGAATTTTCATACCCACTCTTTTGCCCTTACATATCACATAAGCTCTTTCAAACCCTAGCCATATATTTTCTTGCATTTGGGGGAGGGATGCCTGAGGTGGGGTTGCTGCCATGAGGGAAAGGGCAGCAACAGGGGAAGAGAAATAGTGAAACCATGATCTTGTTCTTACACCAAGTTGAGAGGAAATGTGAGAAATATAGTTGAATTAACTAGAGTACTGTCATTATATCAAACATATAAGAGACACAATAAGCATTGTGTAACTATAAATATTTATTCAACAGTCTTGAACCTTCGCACTGTTATTGCACTAGTGATCACTGCAAAAGTGGACGTTATTGTCTGAAGCAAATGAAGAAAAGAAGGCCACAGTTGGTGGTGTAAAACATGACCAGAACAGCTCGATATTTATACTTGTCTTACCTTGTGGTTAGCTTCTGCTATGAGTTGTGATAATTATATCGGGGTTCATTTGAATTTAATATTTCAATTTCCCACTTCTATTTAGATTTTTGTTTACCATAAAACATTTTTCATTATTCTGACATGGAATCGTGTCACTTTCTCTTCCTTTTCAAGAAAATTGTTCAATCTAATATGTTCTTGTTCTAAATGGTACAAATTGACATGTGGTGTATTTGAAATGGCATCAAAGAGATAAAATGTATTTTCAAGTCAATGTGGCATCAGTCGAACTGTGGACATAACTTAGATTAAAAATAAAAATCTTTAGCAGCAAAAAAGTTTCAAACCAAATAATAGTTACAATTTAGTTGAGTCATTTTCAAATGTCTCATTATTTTACAAATGCTATAAAAGATGCATTTGTCAATACTTGATGCATGTTTATTATGTTCATAATTGTCTTGATTAGAATTAATTAGCATAATTTTAGAGAAAATATTGCTGATACTATTGCCACAATTTTTTTAATTTGTCTTATTGTCTATGAATTTGTTATATTATGTTTATCATTCAACTAGATTTCAAGTTTCTAATGAATTACTGACTAATTTCCTAGAAAATCTGCAATAACTCTCTTATTCATGTTCTGAAAGATTCTCTTCAATCATTATTTCACATCTAATGCAGGGACAATTTGCAATGACCCATCAAGCTGTATTGGCAGCGGTCACAGCTCAGGCACAACTGCAAATGCAAGTTGCCTATCCTTCTCCATCAGAGGCAAAAACAAATTCATTTCCACAACCTATTTCTCCAACTGTCAGCCCTATGCCACTGCAACAAATATCCCCAGCATCTGAGGTAAATTTTTGCATCTAAAAAGAAAATTAAGAGATCCTTCAATCTCCATTGATTTCTGAACACAATTCATGTTATTTAAAAGACACACGCAGATGATATTTACCACTGGCGGAAGTATGGCCAGAAGCAAGTGAAGAACACTCGTAATTCTCGAAGTTATTACAGATGCGCAGCCTCTAATTGTGCAGCTAAAAAAAAAGTTGAACGCTGTCTAGATGGAAAGATTAATGAAGTAATCTACAGAGGCAAACATAATCATAATCCACCTCAAAGGTATCGTTACACAAGGGACAAAGGATCTAAGTCTGGGGGACCTTCTGGGGAGAATGAAACTTTAGATCATCCGAGCAATGAACCAAATGAATCAGATCCTTCAACATGTAAGAGTGTAGTCCAATCTGGCAATGACCCTCTTGAGCAACACGTGTACTGCTCAAGTGACTGTGAAAAAGATATTGGCAATACAACCAAGAAAGACCTTGCTGAGGAACCAGATCGAAAACAAAGGCAAGTGATCTGGAGCTGTTTGTGGATTCATGTTTCTATTTTCAACCACTTCAATTGATTTTCTGCTATATGTATCACAGGCTAACTGAAAGTTGTAAAAGTCCTTCAACCCCTGTGCCTAAAACAGTTACGGAATATATTGTACAGACTGAAATTGATGCTAGACACTTAAGCGATGGCTATAGATGGAGGAAATATGGACAAAAAATGGTGAAGGGCAATTCTAATCCTAGGTATGCAGCATATGGATCAGGCACAGCTATCATCTTTATATATTTGTTCCCTTCTACGTTTATATTTCTGATTAAAGTGTCCATCGAGATGGTTGCTTTTCCTTGAATCTCTAAACTTGGTTTTGTTGAGAACTTCTACATTGCCTTGGATCTCTCGTCTTAGCTATGTAATTTTCATTTTTAGTAGGTTTATGCTATGCGCTATTTACTATATATCATTTCTGATCTTATTAACTCTTATGTAATTTCAGAGTAGTATTGTAAGCAATAGTTACTCTTTCCCATGAAATTTGTATTTTTTTGATCTCTATGCAGTTGGTAAATAGACAAGAACGGGATACTCTATCCCATGCCAAGTTAGTTGGCATTGATCATGCGAAAAAACCACCAGTCCTGAATAAAGTTGATTTTCTGGAGCATAGTTTTCTCCCATTTTATTGCGTTTGAAAAATTTCTGAGACTATTGATTGATTGGCATGGTCTGATTGGTTGTATTAGTTTTAGGAGGTTGAAAACTTAGCAAGTGTAAATTCAGTTGGATAGATTAAGTAGTGGCATAGTGCCTCTCAAACTACTATAACCTCTTTTTTTTTTTCTTTTTTCTTTTTTTTGCAGGAGTTACTATAGGTGCACCCATGATGGGTGTACTGTTCGTAAGCATGTCGAGAGGTCATCCCATGATGCAAAAGCTCTTCTTATCACTTATGAGGGTAAGCACAATCATGACCAGCCAACTCCCAAATATGCCAATGATCAACAAACTGCTGAGGGTACTGCATCTGGTACCAATAAGGAAGTTGTTACATCTAGTTCACAGATGAACTCCTCCAGCCTGGCTATTGAAGTCAAAGTATTATCTGGCGAGAAAACATCAGAATTTGGAGGTAACAAGGCACTAGAATCTGCTGAGTCTCTCACAAGCACAAACGACACCAATGGAAGGATGAACTCAGATGGTGTGGGAACACCTCTTATTGACAAACTGACGACAGAAGTTTCAGTAGAAAACACATGAATTGACTTGTTTGTCAGTTTTCGGTATGTGTTGTAGTTCATTTATCTTGTGGCAGATCGATTGTTGTATTCGTGTCTGTATAGTCTTTACTGGTGTAGCTGGTGCGGGTTCACAAACAGCTCAATATAGTAGCTTGTTTTAAGAGGATAATTACTAATCTCAGAATCACAGGAGTCTGTCTTGAAAAATCATAAACTAAAACGATAGTAGCCCGAGTGACACATTCGATCCCTCTGATTACGCAGAAGTAATTTCTAGAGGGGAACCAATGTGTAACTAGAGAAACTTGTTCATTTTTGGAAGTCAAAATTTTGCCTCAAATTTTCATGGCAAAGTATGTTTATGGAGAATGTTGACATGAAAGCTTTTTTTTTTGTGTAATATGCTACTTGAAAAATAATGAGATCATCTGCAGTTTGTCTATTGTATTCAAATACATTATGATACTACGGGTGATAAAATGCAGCATCCTAATTCCTGAAGTTGACATATAGAACATTTTAGCTCCATTGGGTTCTTCAAACTCAAGATCCCGTTTCTGCATTATGATACTGCAGGTGACAAAGTGCTGTTCCTTCCTATTTGATGGTAAGAATCATACTTTGCAATTACTTTTTTATGTAGATTTATAATTTCTGCATCATCACATGCTTGAACTAGAAATGGTGTGCATTTATTCTAAACTCACTGTTACATGACATTTTACTGATCATGAAATACTTTTACTGTCAAAAGTTAGTGATGATAGCTCCTTGACTGCTGCAACGTAGACATAGTGAAACACGAGGATGTAGGTCTTGTAAAGATACCCATTTATCTTTTAGTCTATGAAAAACATTAGGGTTCAAGATCCATCAAATGACTTAAACCGGCAATTTAAGGGCAACCAGATGACCAAGCTGGCAAGCTCTTCCTTTAGCAATTCTGCCCTCATAAACTCATCTCTTTAGATTGTTCAAACGGGATCTTAGTCATGGCCAGTTGCAAATCAAAACCTGAAACGTGCTTCACCTCCTTGATCCTCAAACTGGTGATGTGATCTGCACTGGATGCCATGAGTTGATACTACCCTCAGATTTCTCCCTTGGTACTAGTTTATCACGGCCAAGTCTTATCACTGGATTGACTGCGCTCAAACCATTACTTAATCACTGGATTATCTGCACTGTTTTTGTTCCAGTATTCTTACTGTTCCAATCCCCCTCTTAAAAGCAGCAGCTAAACCAGCGTTTGTTCCTATCCAAACTTCCTTTCGATCTACAGTATCCACAGGCCTTATCCCCAAACCCAAAGGGCACTTTCTTCTGGGTTCCTTGTGCAGGAACATTATTATATCATGATGTGGGATTGAGAATAAAGGTAAATGTTCGAACTTAGAACTGGACTCATGGCTCTCTCTTGTTTTTTTTTTTTTTTTTTCTTCTTTCCCTTATTTGCAGTTTTCTAGTAACAGCAGAAAGGTCATAAACTTTATTTATATAAACTTATGCAAAGTGGATAGCTTAATGATGTTGTATCAGCACTTGCCTTAAATTATTCCCTTTTGGTGTGAGAGCTAAAGTTGTTACAGAGAATTCTTTTGTTCTCTTTCTAAATCTTGTATCTGACTACTTTGGTGACATGGACTTGACTGTCTGTGTGTTCACGCTCATGGATTAACACTCTCCATGAAATTTGAGATCCAGTGAGGTGCCAAAAAAGAAAGTTAAGGTGCAAACTGTTCTTTATCGTTCTTGCCTATTATATGAATCTGTCACAGTCGACTTTACTTTTTACTGTTCCTGGACATTCTCTGTTACACTGCTCATGCATAAAAACTTTCAGTTTAGTTGAAATAAGTTAATGAAATATAATATTATGGAAAATCTTGGATGAGAAATATAAATCATTACTTGTCACTTGTGTGGAGAAGGGAATAATCTGCAATGGCATATTTTAGTAGATCAGGAATGTTTGGGCTAATGAAGGGAATAATCTGCAAGTTGGGTTTCTACTAATTCATGAGCTGAACTAGAGTCCATATGTTGGGTTTTTGATGCAGATGCTGCTGTGAAGTATTGATTGATCTGAATAGGGGATTATGTGGATCGGGAAATAGCGCGGAAGGCGATCGATCAATAATAGAGGTAATTTGGTCTTTTCAGTTCTTCTCGTCCCAATTTAACACAAATGACTAGGGTTTAAAAGTTCTTATGATTCATTGACTAGCACTTTAAAAGTATTGTCAATCTTTGAGCAAGTCTGTTTAGCCAAACACTCTCTCAAATGAGACTTCGACGATGCACGATGGCATGATTCTAACCAACCGCGACACTGAATTGATCTATTTGCCCATTTCTTCTCCGGGCACTTGTTCGCGTGTGCTTTAGCATATGACTATGTAACTTTCAACTCTAAGCACAACCAATAGACAAAGTGCCTTGAAGTTTAACACATTGTGCATACACGCGCGACACGCGATCCCAATGAAATCTCCGCATAGAATCGACAATTTGGATGCTGAGCAAGAGTAAGGGGACGATGTTGATGCTGTGTTTTTCGTAACTATTTGGATTGTTTTCTTCTCCCATTGTCCTGGATTCCAAGCTTTAAGTTGCAGAAGATGTTTTCATGTCAAGCATGATTAGTGTACTATTACTACTACTCTGCAGGAGCTGCTGCTGTTAGGTACTATTCGCCTGCCCAGTCCAACTCGAATCAAGACTGCTGACTCTCGTTTGGCATCTTCGTCCTTCTAGTTTCATTTTCTTCAAAAAAAAAAAATACTGCGAACTTCTAATATTAAGAGAATACCCTTGACATATCTAAACTCTTGTCATTTTACTTTTTAAGCCTTTAATATTGTTAATATGCGAAATGGACTTTAAGAATCTTTATCATTTTACTTTTTAGACCAGATACAGTGTAAGTTAATTTTGGAGGTAAAATGAAATTTTCCCATTTAATTTAATTGCGGGCTTTTGGCTTCATATGCAGGTGCTCGATGGGACTACTCGCGGCCGGTGGGGCCCTGCTTCTACGGGCTCTGATTGGTCAGAATCGGATAAAACCGGGATCCGGTTTGTTTTGTCCACCGTTTTAAATTAATTTGGCCAATGAATGTCTTCTTCTTTTTGCTATAATATAATATAAAATTTTTTTTAAAACGGTGCGATGGTTAAGATATGAGAATTTGTCACATTAATTTTAGAGGTCGAATCTTGACACGTTCGAGCATATACCTTTTCCATATCTTAACTATTTGCACTTATGACGAGTCAACGGAGGCGCTGGGACAAACGATTCGCCTTTTTGCCCATATAATATAATATAAATAAATAAAATCCACTTCAAAATTAATTAATTAAATTCATTAATATTTATAATTTTGATTCCAATTAATCCAAATTCAATTACATTTAAGAAAAATAAAACTGACATGAATTTCTACTGCCTTTTGAATGACATGATGCATCTACTTCGTTTACAAAGTTTCACCTATTTTGTGTGAATAAATTTTATGTAGAGATAATTGTTTGGTTTAATTTAAACTTTTGATGTTTAATAAGTCTATTATAATTTTTTTATTTTTTTACAAATATAAACATCTAGAATTTTGTTATATAACTACAAAGTTTTGTAATTGAGAGAAAAATGTGCTTAACGAAAAAACTTAATTGATTAATTAACTATGTAGTGAAACATTAAGAATACACTTGGCAGTCTCCTTCAAGATATTTACACCAAAATGGAGAGAAGACATGCATAATTAAGATAATTAAAAGCATGATTAACGTAATTATATATTAATTACTTATAGGATATTTTATATATATTCAAAACTCACGCGGGTCCACGAAAATGACCTCCGTGGCCGGCTGCGCCGCCAGCCAGTCATCGCCGGAGCCGTCGCTGTTGCCGCGCAGCCTCTTCATGCACCAGACGTCCTCGTCGTAGGAGAAGCGCTTCCAGTGAGGCACGGCCGCCCTCACCGGGTCGCCGGGTCCGACCTCCGCCACCACGGCGGCGCAGTCGCCGTCGCTGACGGCCG
>JBAMIE010188073.1:0-12335 GCA_037177295.1 Kaempferia parviflora | reverse complement strand
ACAGCGCAAGAATCGGAATGTTAGGTTGGGTTATTTTAGGAAAAAAACAATACGAATAAGTCAGAGAAATTAAATAATGACAGCACGAGGATCGAAATAGAAAAAAAATATTTGTTAAGCTGGGTTATTTTAGAAAAAGATAATTACACGAATAAATCTGAGATTATTTAAGGAATTAAATAATAATAGCACGGAGTAAAAAGTTCTCTCTCTTTATAAAAGGTAGCCTTTCCGACATCTAAGGTACAGACACACAACCTAGTACATCAAAACTCTAATAGTCATCTTCTTCATCCTCTAACTTGAGCGTCACAGTGGCTACACTAGGAACCCACTTCCATCATTTTAACGCTTTTTCTTATTAATTTTCGTCCAGGCTCAACTACGCCATCATCGTGGTGGCTGCTAGGTGATCGACAAATAAGTTGGCAATGGAACCAACTCATCGATGAATCATATACTGGCATTCGCGGGCAGACTCAAGTATAATATGTTGATTTTAAGAGAAATAGCCTAAACAAGTAGTAGATTGAAGAAGCAACTATTTGTTGAGCTTGCAATTAAAGACTCGAAGAAACTAAATTATACGAAAGAGAGTCACTGTGACAGAATCCTAATAATCACTCCCAACATAAGCATTAGATTTTAAGAATTTTAAGAACAATCGTCAATGGTCGCTACCAAGCATCTTGCTTCCCATGATCACTTCGTTTATTGCAAGTGCAGTGTGGCTGTTGTTAGAGCATCGTTAATACCAACTTCACATGCGATCACTCCCCTTTTCGATTTATTTATCCAATCCAAACTACTCTACTACTTGGTGCCACATGGCCTGTTTCCTGGCAAGATCATAAAATCTAGTTTTTGAAGGTGCATGTTATAGTCAACATAAACTCGAGTTAATTTGGAAGATCGATCTACCAAATCCAAATGTCTTTCACCCAAACCACTTGATTGAATAAATTGAAGACGTTTATTTATACACCCCACATTACTTCCAGGCCTTCTGCAGCTTGAAGCGGAACCATCTCTCATCTGCTCATTTGATCTCTTAACCTTCGCAGGATAGAACAAGGATGGCGCCATGCAAAGTTGCTTTCAGTATGGTGACTATGGCAGTGCTCATTCAAGCAGCAAGCTGTGCAACGTATAATGTCGGAGGTTCCAATGGCAGCTGGGACTTGAGCACAGATTTGCAGACATGGGCGTCGACGCAGACATTTGTGCCTGGCGATTCTTTAGGTACTAATTACTTTTGGAAAAATACAATCAATTTTCTTGTTCTGCTAAGTTCAGATTGTGTGCATCGGATATTGTCTAATTTGAAGTGTCACTTAATTTTTGGGCAGTTTTCAAGTATGCGCCATTCCACGACGTCGCAGAGGTGACGAAAGCTGGATACGATTCGTGCAGCGCGAGTAATGCGATCCAGTCATATACAGACGGTAACAGCGTCGTGAAGCTTTCAGCTCTCGGAAAGAGATTCTTCATCTGTGGGATCACCGGCCACTGCAGCGGCGGGATGAAGCTGGAAGTCGACGTTGTCTCCGCTGCGGCTTTGACTCCGCCTGCCGCTGCAGCGCCACCGGCTCCGGCCACATCTCAAGCGCCTTTTGCCCCTCCGTTGCTCGGCGTAGAACCAAGCCCGACGTCGTTTCCAGAACCACCAGTCGGAGACTTGGGTTTAGACCTCGTGGCTCCGGCTGCTCCGCCACACCAGCAATCTGCGGCGCATGGGACTGGTCTGCGGCTGTTTACGGTGGTGAGCGTGGCGTTTCTGTGGGTTTGGGCTATGTAATTGCTTGATTTCTATGATAAATCTATTCGACTATTTTCTTTGCAGTTTGGTTCTATGTGATTTCTATTTGACAGTAAAGCAGATTTCTATTTTGGTTATATAATATCTATTCCTTCTTTATTTTATTTCATTCTTAAATTTTTTTTTCTTCTTTTAATCGATTTACTAAGAAATTCCGAACAACCTAATAGATCAACTGGGGTGAACGAGCAAAAGGATCAAATGAACCACGTGGATCAAATAACCAGAAAAGTTTGAACAGACGGAATCAGGAGAACATACAAAACGAACGAGCCTAAATAAAGAGAACAACTCATTATCTGCTACTTAAAATTATTTTACGATTGTGAAAACTTATTACACATTGATTATTTATGATAATTTTACAAATAAAATGGTTCAATTATTATATTCCGTGAACCACACTAATATACACATTCCTACATTTTATCCTCTAGAAATTTTATTCCTTAAAAATAAACTGATATTTCATATCAGTTCTATTCCATTAATGGTGTATTTATGGAGATATTGTTAATTATTCTAACAGCATTAAAGATTGTAGGATTAAAAAATGGGATAATCGTAGTTTAGATTCTCTGATCCACTTTTTTGTGGTTCCTTCTTGGTCCACATCACGAGGACTATTGGATCAGATCAGGAGGGACTAATACATAGATTGATGATCTGATCCAATGATCCTTATGATGTGGACCAGGAAGGAAGGGACCACATAAAAGTGAACCAAAGAATCTCAACTGGAATAATCGTTTCCCGTGCCAAAAAAGATAATCCCGTGCGACTATGCGAGTCCCAGAAAACATTCCACGAATGAAACGCACCTGCGAGCCAAACTTCATGCCCAATTTACGCGCTGGCCGATAATTCACCTAATCACAGAATGAAATGCATTAAATGATCCATCACCATTTAAAAAACAAACAAAATAGGCATTCTCTGTTTACATAGTGTTATGTAATTGTCTTCAACTTTCTTTTACAAATTGCCATGTACAAACTACACCAGATAGAATTCAGGTGATCTTGTGGATATCCAAATGTGTCGACCTTTACTATTATTGAATTTCCACTCGCCCAGTCAGCACTTGGACGGCAAATGCCATCAACACTTTGTTTTTGAATGGGTGAACTAGAAAAATCACAGAGCCAGGTGAGAAACCCATTGTTCCGAAACAGATAATACCTTAATGGCACGACATGGATAAATATACTTCACGTATATAAGAACATAATTGCACAATCAACAGACAGTTACGTTCATAACGTGGAACAAAGACCAAAGATCACATAATTTCGGCCCTAAACTTCAATGTTAACAAAACTTTGGTAAATCAAGACTGAGGAAAGATGATGTGCTCTACCTGGATTGTGAACGATTGGTCATCCTAAAAAAATGCTTAGTTGGTGCCTTTCTACCTCAGACTCTCAGCGACTACACTTTCAACTGGATTTTGCAGTTGAGCGCATGAAACCGAAACCATGCCAGGCATCTCCAAGGATCTAGCTTGTAGGATTTGGTTTACCTGATTACTGAGCACATCTATATGGTTATCAAGAAACAGAAAAGAATCAGAACTTTTAGCTGCTACTGCTGCTAGAATACTGAAAATGCGGCATAGGGAGCTATAATGTTTCCCCAGTAGTGATTGAGGATCTCCATCAAATGAGAATGGAAACTCTTCACTAAAACATCTGTCCTTTGCATCCTTCCTCCACCTCTTCAATACGTATTGCGGTGGAAGTTCTTTGATGTTCCGAGTATCTAGCACTTTTAGAACATGACAACATTGTATACCAAGAAACTCAAACTTTTTACAACTGCAATTCACAGATCCATCTAAAGAATCAAATCTAACTTTATGTTCTTTAGATTTCTCCTCAACCATAACCTTATATTCAGATACTGTCCCAGTTTCATTGCAACTGAAAAGGACACAATCCATGTATAATTCAAATTCTCTTTCAAACATCTTATAAGCAGCAGGAGTGTAAGCATTTGCAGCTTGTCTCAGTAAACGCATAGAAGGTGGCTTTTGGGTGCTCTGACTAGCATTAACATCAGCTTGTAATTCTGCAAACCTCTTCTCAGATAATATTCTATCATAATGCTCAAAGAAGGCCAGGAGTTCTGTTTTATTACCTGAATTTTTCTTTAGCTCATTGCTCATATTTTCCTTCATTTGGACAGCCTTCATATCACCATAAAATGCTTCTCTTCCATATACCAAGGCCCATTTCTCTCTTTCATCAAATAACTTGCACATCCATTTGTTGTCTTTAAGATCATACTTTTCACACATTGTTCCCCATTCTTTTAGAAATTCTTCTTCATCCTCACAATCAAAGAGACATCTGCTGAATTCACTACCTAAAGATCTTGAACCATGGAACACTTGACTTAGCTGTACAACTGCATTTTGGTATATATGCCAAACACAAAACCGATGTTTTGTGGCTGGCAATGCGACATCTATTGCCTCACTTATCACAGGACAGCGATCAGTTAAAATTGTCTTTGGCTGCTTTCCACCCATTGCTGTTATGAAACTCTCAAGCAACCACTTCCAAGATTCTACACTTTCATCATAAAGTAAAGCAGCACCAAAAAGAACAGTCTGCTTGTGATGATTAACCCCAGAAAACAATGCAAGTGGCCTTCCATAACCAAGCACTTTGTAGGATGTGTCAAGGCATACAACATCACCAAAGTAACAGAATTCCATCACAGACTTCGCATCTGCCCAAAAGAAGTTGGTCAAATTTTCTTCCTTGTCAACTTGTATTGCATAGTAGAATGAGGGGCTGTCTTCTTGCTTCTTTTGCAGATACTCCAAGATAGCACCTGCATCACCTATTTGAATAGGTTTTGCTCGTTTTGACCGCAAAGAATTTTTATTATCTGATGGAAGCATGTTACAGTTTTGAGGACTCCCGATCTGCTTGGATGCATCATCATCTGCAGATTCAGAGGCAATGACTGAAACAAAATCTGTACTAATTTCTGCAGTTTGAGATGTCAGGCTATCAGCAGAGGAAGAAGCTTCTAACTGATGGTTATGAAATGTAACAAACTCAGTTACTTGATATTTTCCAGTTGATGATATTCTAATGACCATGCAAGCAGGACAGCCAGTTCTGAATTCTTTTCTTGGTTTCTTTACCCTTTTTTCTCCCTTTTTCTGCTCGCGAAATCCTTCTCTAGAGCAAACAAACATCCTTCTAGTAATTAGATTTTCTGCACTAATTGTTGCACTTGTTTTACGAACACGGAAGCCCATCCTTCCAGCATATGCACTGTAGAACTCATAGGCTTCATCTTCAGTTTCAAACTCTGGTAGTCTCACAGTGTCATCCACTAAATCTGCTCTTGCAACTCGAGCATTTCGTCTCAGCTTCTTGGCTCTCAATTTGTCAAATGTAGCTACTGTTGCAAGTTGATGGTTATGGTTTGGCATAAATTCTGTGACACGATATTTGCCATTTGATGCAAGCCGGATGGTCATGCATGCTGGACAGCCAATTCTTGTTACAGGTCGTGGACACTTAGCCTCTTTCTCTCCTTTTTTCTTCTCTCGAAACCCCTCTCTTGAGCAGACAAATGTCCTCTTAGTGATGATATTTTTTGTTGACACTGTTGACTTTGATCGACGCACTATGAAACCTTCGTTCTCAGCATAAGTATTATAGAATTCATATGCGTCATTTTCACTGTCAAACAACATATCAACCCGCGGTAACCATTTTGAAATGATATTGCCCATTTTAGTAGCATCAATACTTGCCATGTCCTGCCATCCAGACAACAAACTGCATTTAGAGTACATCAAATTTTGGATTAAAAAATCATGGCTTCCTGAAAGTGACAATGTATGGGAAATAGTAGGATTCATTTTTTTTCTATAAAACTGACAACTAAATGCATTGTCAGCAATCTTTATTACCACTGCCTATGTATAGGAAATAGTAGTATTCATCCAAGCGTTCTTAAGTCAAAGTGATGCTATGGATGGTTGAGTTATGAGTTAGACAATGTTCACTATTTCATTTTGAGTTAACAATTTGTCTTCAGATGAAAAATATTAGCACTGCCTATGATAAAGCTTATAAGTAAAATTTATGTAGGGAAAAATTTGATAGTTGGTCATATTGGAGCATCACATAGTCATGTTAACTTCCAGATGCATATGGAGCAGTTTATGTGAGAGAAAAAAAATCTCCATAATCTCATCAAAGTAAACACAAGATAGGCAAAATAATAAAGGGATAACTACCTTGTCACCAGCCCTTTGAACAAAGGAATGTTCCGATGTTGACATGACAGGTGGTTGTGCAGCCCATGCTGTAGTCGAAGACAATAAGACAAGAGGGCTTGGCCACATTTGAACCAGCGACTGCGTTGTGGATGTACTGCCATCAATTTGTGCAGGTGTGACAGGCTGCAAAGGAGTAAACAATACAGTAGGAGTAACAAAAGTACTCTTTTTCCTCTTCCTGTTGCAACCACCAAACACATACATCCTCTCACTCGGCCTTTCTTGCAGGCAATACTTCCAACTTGATGCAAGCAACAAAGAACATCAATATTTAGAATGTCATTTATTTCAGTATCATTGTTGACTAAATTGCAATAAGAAATGAAAAACTATTTGATGAATGATAATATAAGGTTGGAAAAGATGGCACAAGAAAAGATAATGATTTCAATAATCAGAGACACTAAAACAATGAACATGAATATGCTTAATCAACTATAACAGCAACCTTCCATAATGTGAAGTCATATAGGTCAAAACGTTCAAACACTATTATAACCTATAGCAGAAATTTCAGAAAATGTTTAAAACTTTGAATCGTATTTGATAGGAAAGAATTTGTTGGGGCCATTTGATGGCAAAGCAAAAATGGAATATCATAAGTTTCTCCATGCACTCAGTAATTTCTCTCTGCTAGGAGTATTCTTATGTGTCAATTTTCTGTTCTCCTTGCCTGATTAAAATAACCTCTAATCCATCTGGAGATATGTTAAAGACACTGAGCTCACTGTCACAAAACTGCCCATCATCTGTACAAAGGTTTGGATATTTTGTCAATCTTTATGAAATTCAAATTATGGTATACAGATTACAGAATTTAGGTGATAAATTGATCATAGATCTACTTTCGCCAAGTGGTTCAAAATTCCATAACATAAATCTTCAAAGGAATCCAACTCCCACTCTTTCAATTCCCAAGCTCTCTCTCTGTATCAAACCATTCAATAATTACTAAAATACTGACCAGTTGATTGTGTGCTCTGAAGCTCACATCACCACAAGGCTACTATGAAGATTCAATACCAAAGAATCTAACTTTTGAGTAATTAAATAAAGCAAAAAAGTTAGGAAAATTTAACTGGAGTCCCCGTTTGACTCAACTATGGTTCGATCCTGGCAAAAGCGTACCACCAATTCTGTCAATAAGATTTTAAGATACAACAAGAAAGAACCTCTTTCCCAAAGAAATAAGGTAAAGGCGAGGGACAAATTAAATGCAATTTATTTTGTTGTTCACCAAGTTGCTTGTTGAGTTCGTCAAATTCAAAAGGAAAAAGTGAAATATTATATTCGAGTTCATATGCCCACTTCTCTAAAGTAAACCGCAACCCCAATACTCGAAGAACTTTCAGATCTGTGCACAGAGATACATTCACTCCTATGCACGGTCATTAACAACAGAAATAAACACTTCCACAAGATCCACAAATCGGAAACGATCCAAACATTCGCATAGATGATAAACACGAGCAAGAACCCTAGCACGGAGAAAAGGGATAAAGGTACAGAAAAGAAGAAAACACAGAGATATCCAGAAGATGATCATATTGAAGGGAAAGGGAGGTACCTAGGATCGACACCGGCAGCAGAGGCGGCGGCTGATCGGAGAAGGGATTGAGAAGGGAGGCAGATCTCTCTCTCTCTCTCTCTCTCTCTCCGGATACGGATTTCCTGTGTGAAATGCGGACAGGGTACAGATTTACTTTCGCGAGAAGGAGGGATGAACCGATGATGGGACCCACCAGAAGAGAGATCCAGAGATAGCGTGTTGTGTGTCTCAGTTGTGTCCGACTTCGACCGATGACCCGCTCCCGATTGTCCACGCGGCGCATAGTCTCATCCAATTCCACCAGTCCACCACAATAGACAAGGCCCATTATTTAAGCCCATTAGGCCGTCAACGCTGAACAAAGTTTTTAAGAAATATCAAACAATGCATGTCTTTTTCTTTATCATTAAACTCGTTGTTTTTATTACAAAAATGTTCTACGGTGAATGATAGGAAGAATAAGAGAAATTAAAGCAATAATCATAGGAAGAAATAAAATGATGCTTGTAGGAAGATAAAAGAACATTCGAATTAGAGAGAAAAAATTTATTATTTTGGCCAAATTATAGGACCGCAATAGTATCTAGGCAGGTGGATTATGTAAGGAAAAGGTTGTTCAAATTTTTTTCAAGCGAGCAAATGATAAAATTTTTTGAATCCAACACTAATTAGGAAAAATAGGCGTTTAATTTCAAATCAAATCCTCTATCCCAACATTTTTGTGTCCTCATGTCCCCTTATTAATCGGACTTGTGTGACATTCTCAAGATGTGTGTGATATACTCATGATGTGCACCACATTCTTGAAATATATATGATCTAATCCGTTTGATTGACAAGGAGACATAGGGACACAAAAATTATCGGATTGAGGATTTGAACTGATTTAATTTTTGCCCTTTTTAGACGGAGTAATTAAGGAAGATAGTTAGCATTCATTAACAAACAAACTGTAGCTGTCACGGTTAAATAATAAATACATGTAATTACCGAATTATACAACGAGCTGAAGCTAGCTTTCTACTACTACATCAACAATATTACACATGCAGATGCAAAAGACGAGAGGAGGAATAAGTAGAAGAAAGAGAACATATATAAGTGCTCTCTAAATTTTTTTAACTAATTAATCTAAAACATATCGCTAATTAACTAATTAATTAACAGCGTCGAGGAGATCGATGTTCCACTGCTTGTTGCCCGGCGCCCACTTGGGGCACTTGGGGCTGAAAAAGCTAGAGCGCACCCGGGCATCCAGCAGCTCCACCACCGGCCCCGCCCGCACACACCGCGGCGCCTTGTACTGGTTGATGGAAGCTCCCTGGCTCAGAGAGAAGTCCATCATCTCGTCGAAGGTACCCTCCTCCACCACCCGAATCTCCAGCGGCCCGATTGACTTGTCACACACCCGCCCCTGCCGGTACACGCTGTTCAGATTCTCCTCCACGGCCAGGCAGCAGTCCTCGAGCACCGACGCCGGCACCGCCGCTGCCGTCGTCCCTGGCCCCTGTTCCCGTAGCTCCCAGTAAAGCACGTAGTGCCCCGGAATGCTGCGCGCGTCGGCGTAGCTCGTGTACTCCACCAGCGACGCCCCGAACGGCTCCAGGTGGCTCACCGCGGCGCTCACCGCGGCGTGCAGCTCCACCTCGTCCGTCTTGTCCGAGTCGATGCTCAGCGCCACGTTCTTCCTCCGTATGAACTTGAACTGCGGCGCCTTGTTTTTGAATCCCACCACCCTCAGAACGTCGCCCACGCGGTAACGGTACAAGCCTGCAATCATTAATTAGATATTATCATCATTTTTATTATTTATTTATTTATCTATTTATTTTATAGGTCTAATAATGATCGGTGACTTGCCAGCATAAGTGGTGACGACGAGCTCGTACTCCTGGCCGAGCTTGACCTCGACCAGGTTAACCAAGTCACGGTGATCGAAGTCGTCAATGTTGCAGCAACTGCTGGCGCATGGCACGGGGAGGAATTCGAAGTAGGCCATGGTGGGGATCAAGGTGTAAGCCACGTCATCGGGTTTGCTCATGGGCTGCAGGTTGAGGCCGAAGTAGCACTCGGAGGAGGCGTACATGGTGCACGTCAGCGGCAGGCCGTCGCTGTAGAAGTCGAGTGTGGGGATATACTGCGCCATGGCACCGGTGACGATGACGTCCACGTACTTGGTGTTGGGCCACAGCCGGGGAATGATGCCCTGCCACGGCTTCCTGCTGCACTCCGACTCGATCAGGCAGGCCAATTCCCCGTCAGGGCGGAGCACACGGCCCACGGCCTCACGCACTGCTCGATCAGTGATCTCGTGGTCGAGCTCGCCGGTGCGGATGTCGCGGCAGAGGCGCGGCCAGTGCTTCTCAAGGAAGCGGATGGCGCGGATAAAGCCGGAAGCGAACACGGCGCCGACACGGAGGACGTCGGAGCGGTGGAGGAGACCGCAGAGGAGTTGGGCGTACATGCTCTGGCTGGCGTCGGGGCAGAGGATGGCCTCGTTGGGGCTGGTGTAGAGATTATACGGATCGTCCGGGCGGTTGAGGAAGTGGTGGCTCTTGTAGTAGCTTGTTAGGACGGGGCGAGCGACAAGGCCGCCGGGGGTGCAAACCTCCGACTTCACGAACAGTAGGTACATTCCCCTGCCTTTGTCGAGTCTCCGCACGAATTGGCTCATCACCGGCATTAGTAGACTATACAGAAGCGAGCGCCGGTTGAGCTCGTCCTCTATCGTCGGCATCAGCTTCCGCTCGCCGCCGGATGTCCCCGAGCTTAATTTAATTTCATATATATGTACATGACACCAGTACTAAATTAGTTTCAGCAAGCTCAATTGACTTCAAGTTCATATATGTGCTCGATTCATTTTTTATTTAGAGTGCTTAAGCATTGATACCTTGTGAGGAATTCTGAGATCGGGCGGCCACAGAGGATGGGCGAGGTGTCTCCGTGAGCGATGCGGAGAATGTCGGGACGGATGTCTTCGTAGGTGACGAGCGGGATGAGGCGCTTAAACGCATCCAGCTGGTCGGCGGCGTCACGGCCGGATAGCCCGTGGCGATGCAAGTACGTGGCGGGGGCATTCTGGGAGAGGATTTCGAGGAGCACACGCCGTTGGACGACGTCGGCGTTCTCAGTCACGTCGTCGATGAACTCGAGGGCCTTCCGGTGATGCTCGGGCACGGCATCGTCGTCGCCCTGGGGGAGAGTGACCGGCAGCAGCTTTGGTGCTTCCGGCATGGTGAAATTAAAGCCAAGCAAGCTAATAAGCAGGGGAGGATTTTAATGAGCAGCTGAAACTAGCTGAGAAGGTTAAGCGTTGGGTGCGGAGAGCGTGGGACGGCGATGACAAGTATTTATAGAGAAGGGAAGGCTAGCTTGATTCACGGCCGATCACATGTATTTTAACGTATATTGTGTAATCCATGACCACTTCATGTTGTTGCAGTCAAATTATGAACTAGTCCCACAAGATGCCCAATTGATCAAGGGTGGCAGATCATGCCCGTGGGGAAAAGAATCCTTTTCATCCCTAATCAATTTGACAATCAACTATAAATTATCTGATTTACCTGCCTTCGTATAACAACTAATTTCGTTACAATGGTCAAATAATGAACTCTCTCTCTGCATTACAGATTGGTACCGAGTTAAAAAATTATATGTATAATGTGAAGCACGCTGTTGGTGTGTAATAATATAGCAAAGGAAAACAAAACAGCAATTAATATAATTATACACGTGGAAGCATTAATTATAAATACACATATCGATCGAGAGAGGATCGTTGGGAGACACTTCATGTGCTGCTGTCGCGTTAAGAAAGTAATGTGCTTGTCTCGTTTTGAAGTTTATCGGGTGCAAATGAGGTTCATAACAGATGCGCGCACGCTCCTTCATCTCCTTGTAGCAACCAAATTTGGAAACTGATCATCCTTGAAGTCGACGGAGATAACAAAGCATCGATTAAATCATATGCATTTTTGTTTTTTTATTATATTATAATTTAGGTGTTCTAGATTTGCCTGTTAATATATCTTGAAGGTATATTAGACTACTGACCAAGTTGGGCGCCACGTTACCGTGGATTTATTGGATGGGCCGAATGTGGAACTAATAGGATTGTAAAAATCTGGATATATGATATAAAAAAATATTTATTGCTCTTATATATGCTAATTCACCAATCGAGTGTGTTTTGACATTGCCATCAATTGACATGTTTTGACTTTGACATGATCTTTACTATCCTACTGAATAGTGTTTGCACTAGATTTGCATGAGATTAATTAGTTAATAAACAACTTGAATAGGTTCAATTTGACAAGTACCTTAAATAATGGTCCGTCCTATGCCAATTGAGTTAATCTTTCTGGAAGCACCAAATGAACAATATATATATATATATTTGTTTGTGGTGGTGTGTCATCTAATGTGATTGTTCATTTGGTGCTTCCAGAAAGATTAACTCAATTAGCATAGGAAACGGGCCATTATTTAAGGTACTTACACGAATGATTCAGTTGTAAATTTTTAACACAAAAGTCATATGATAGCACAATTAATTACTTAATCAGCTGTCTTCCTAAAAATCTCAATGAGGGATCCTTCATACCGATATAATCTCATTTTTTGTAAAAAAAAAAAGTAATGATTTG
>JBAMIE010188028.1:0-12338 GCA_037177295.1 Kaempferia parviflora | reverse complement strand
ATTGAGATTCCTTTTTTCAAGAGCACAGAAGTTCCCTGATCGATTGTCAGATCAATTAAGATAAGTAATCGATCAGTACTTAATATCAATCAATTAGGATTCAAAATGAAATAATCTCAACCGTCGATCTGAAATTGGTAACGCTCAATGGATATTTTTGAAATAGTTTTTCATCCGAGTTTCAAAAGTTTTAATATTGCATCTTATGACCTGTCTTCATGTTTCCACTATCACATGCACTGTTAATAGATTTAAGGGCAAAAATTTATCATACTGTGGACCTAAGCTAGTAATTAAGAACATGCATATGCGTTAGTAAATTTAATTCAAAAACACACATATATATAGAGAGGATGTGATGACCAAAGGTGGAACAATTATTGGTGGTGGTCTCAATAAGATTGGATGTGCTTGTACTTGTTTATGGAGTTATTTGCACGTCGCGTTGATACTAATTACTGATTGGAGTTGCATGCAAATTAACTTGGAGGATGCAAGCCAGCTTAGGAAAATATATATGAAGCACTAAGAAGGAGTCCCCCAAACTCCATAAAAATTTTTCAAGCCCAAAGGAGAATCGATTCGATGAGCAAATCAAGATTGTATATATATTTGAATTAATAGATTAGAGTATAGCACATTGCAAACATGTAATTAAGGAAACAAAGAATAGAGCACTACTGGAGCACGAAAAAGAAATTAAGAGAATAATTTAGGGGGCGTTTGGTTTCAATATTTTCCATTTTCATTTTCTGAAAAATGTGCGTTTTCCAGAAAATGATGTTTGGTTTATATTTTTCATCTCTATTTTCTAAAAAAATATATAGTATTTTCTGGAAAAATAGAGAATGTCAAAAAGTCATTTTCTATTTTATGGAAAATACGCTTTTTTCAGAAAATAAAAATAGAAAACATTTAAACCAAACGCCCCCTTATGTTTTATTGTCAGAAACCAAACGTTCCACTGTGTACATGTAGTAACGACAAAGGTAGTATATTTAGAATACATAGTCGTATCTAACAAAGTACTAGCTACATCAATAAGGTTTTCGCGAGGATAAATTGTCCTAAACACTCTGTGTAAAATTTCAATTTTACCATTATCTATACATATTTCGAGGGACTATTTTAAAATATGGTTACAAAAAGTATAAAAAGTATAATTCCTTCTAAATTGAGCATTATTTAAACTCAAATCTAGTACACTATTTAAATACATAATTTTTAGATATGTAAGTAAAATATAAGTATAAGAAGTCCATAATGAGATATAATTCATCATAAATTAATATCATTTAAACTACAATCTAATTGTTTTTAATTCAATTGAGCAATATATATAATATATTGATTAACATCATCTATATGTATGAATATGTAATATATATGTAAGTATATAATTTACTTTATTATGTACAAAATATATGAGATCATGTAATTTATAATTAAATATAATTGTATAAGATTATGCATTAGTAGTGAATTAGGAAAATTAGTAAGATTAAAAAATTGAAAAAATATTCTCTCGTATAGGACGATGATAAAGTTAAAATTTTGCATTAAAATTTTTGAGCAATTTACTGTTTTCACGATCTGTAGTAATAATTATTTATTTATTTATTTATTTTAATTTTCATTTGAATGGATTGGAAGATATATGGAAGAGAATCAAGAGATAAAAAGTTAAAGGTCACGGACTTGACAGTGCTAGCTGCCTGCCAGCACTCGCTTGCATGCAATTGCCACCTAAAAACAAACAAACAAGTACAATTTATGTTTATTTTAAGGCCGATCGATCGATCATGGAAATGGATTGATGGATGGAACACTAGCAGCCAGAAAACGCAACAGCCAAGTCACGGGCAAGCAGACGTAAGTTTCTGCTGCTTTGCTCTTCTCGTCTAGACTGGCAACAACCTAAATTTGAATTAAATGATAGACTGGATAACTTATTAAAATACATCCTTACAAATTAATTGAGATCTATAAATTTGTTCTTTTTTTTTTTCAATCAGAACATTATGATGTAGGATAAGATTATTGTGTGACCTAATGATCGATCAGGGGTTGAAGTCGAGTCTAAAAATAATATTTTACAATGAGAGCAAGACTGCATATAATAAACTTTTTTTTTTCAAGACCCATGTTGATAAGAATTTCATATATTGAACTGTCCTCTCTCTTTCTTTCTATAATATATCCTTAATTAAATGATACGAGGTGTAATTTCTTTTACAATCTTAGCTTCTGGTCAAATTTTCTTATTAACATGATTATTTTATATAATACATATGCTTTGTCATCCTACATACTCATGGAGAATTGAGTTTTTTAAAAAATTAAAGTTTAGAGTTTAAGTTTTAGGATTTATATATATATAGCTCTCGGTTATCCAATCAAATTTTATCTTTAGGATTTAAGGTTGAATTATAGTATTAAACATAATAAATTTTAGGTGCACATGAGATGTGCGGCATAAGATGGGTCAACATTTTTAATTTTTAAAAACTCAAAATGATTTGCAAATCTAACTTATAGATTAAAGAAATAACCTATGATTGAATTTTTCAACAAAATAATTAAATCTTTAATTGGATTGTAGAAAGTATTAACATTATATTTAAGGAATTTAAAATTAAGCTTATAATAGTTAAAGTTTTAATTTTGAAGACGCTTGCAAATCAACTTGTATTTTGAAAATTCACAAATAGCAGTAGATATATTATAGAATAATAATTTGCAACTGGATTTTTTATTTAAATAAATTCATGCTGAAGGAATATAAATATTCTCCTTTGGACGTTTAAAAGCTCAAAATTATTAATTTTGAAGGAACAAGTTGATTATAAATCATGTTGCAATTCAATAAAATTCAAAAATAATTTTAATAAAGTGCAAGGATTCCTAATAAAATGTGTAAATGTTAATATTAGTCAAATTTTTTATATAATTAATTTAAACTTATTTTATGCCAATTTTCAAGTGCAATCAATCTGCATTTTTAAAATCAATGAATTAGATTCCTTTATACCTAAAAAAAGTCCATTTTCTAAATATTTTAACTTATTTTTGAATTAGTTAAGCTTTGAACATTGTGGGCTCTTAGATGGCTTAAGTAAAATATCAATATTTTAATTTATTGTATTAAAAGTTATAATTTACACAGTGTAATCAATAATATATATTAAGCGTTAATTTTTTTCAAAATGATTTTACTACTTAATTTTAATATAAAACAATTATGGAATTAAATGCAACTTCATATTGCATCAAACCAAGAGACAGTATGTTACTCTGAATTCCATGCATTAACTGACAGATAGATAGATCCTACAAACGAAAGCTTCGAAAACAATGATTCCAAATGCCAAATTCAAGCAACGATACAACACGATCAACTACGACGGACGACAAGATTAATTATTAAATGCTTGTAGATGCTGAAAATTAAATTCAATTAGCATGCAGTTTAATTACGATACTGATCATCAAAATTAATTGCACTGGAAGCCCCTGGGGATGTTCCTGCCACAGAAGTTGACTAGGAGGCTGAGGTCGATGGGGATGTTGAGGTGGATACCGAGGATGTTGGCCCTGATGGCGGTGCAGAGGCACACAGCCACCTCCAGGTCCGCCAGGCCGTCGATGAGAGGGCAGCAGGGCTCTCTCGGCGGCGCCGCCACGGTCGCGTTGATCAGCCCGTTCAACAGATTGGCGCAGACGCCCAGTTTCAGCGTGTCACGCGGGCACCTGCCCCCACTGCCTGGGCTCGGCGTCGGGGTAGGCCTGGTGCATGGGCTCGGCGGGGAAGGAGTGGGAAGTATTGGGACAATGCCTCCGCCACCGCCACTGCCACCGCCGCCGCCGCAGCCACCAGCGCAGGCGACACTGAGGTTTAAGGTGGCGAGGTGGAGGGTGAGGAAGAGTGCGAGGGAGGCCAACAACTTGGAGGACATGGACTCCATGAGCAACAAGCTACTGCTGTGAAGCTGCAACAGTAGAGCTTGTTGGAGGGACACTACAATGCTGTGCTGGGGAATGAGCCAAGCTATTAATATTTATAAGAAGATAGTACGAGTACTTGGACATTTTCAATTTGCCACTATGTTTTCTTTATATTTAATGATCACATGTATGCTTAAAACAAAAACATGTCTAAAAAATTAAGGTGAAATCGTATTTAACTGGGCATGCATGTTCCTCTTGATCAGCTCGCATCTCATCACAGACTTGTTGGTATATATGTTAATAGGTGAAGTCGTATTTAGCTTTGGATGCTCCTGTTAACAATCTAGTCCATCCTACAATACTGCAGCCATATATATATAGCCCAAGTAGATCACTCTGAGCATTTTTTTTTTATCAAGGATTTAACATATACTTTCAGAAACAATTTTGCTAGAAATAAAACTTTAGGTAGCATCAAATCATAATATCCTTTTGTCTAAGAAGTACAACTTCTACTAATTGATCAGTTCATATATCTTTAAGAACATAGTGTAGAATTGTGAATATTTCATCCCCTTGTTCCCTCGTCACTGTACATAGTTATATATTCATACACAATTACTAGCTACCTCAATGATTTTTTTTTTTTTTTTTTTTTTTGGTGATAGTTTCGAGAAGTTTGCACGGATATAATACAAATAAGAATGTTGGTAATTCCCATTAAGCAGGAATCTTTCCCTCGTTCTACAATTCCACAGGGAACTGGAGCAACTTCACATCGATCGTAGCAACAGCCAAAATTCTATCCGAAATAGCATGCACCCCAACATGAATTGATAGAATCTGTAGAGCTTATTTAATAATTTTTCATTTTTATGAATCTCCAAATGCTCAAAATCACACACTTCAAACTGTGATAAAAAACAAAAGAAATAATTATTAATTCAATTAACGAAGTTGATCAAAGCCACAAGCTACTTTCTTGATGTAATAAAATGGTTGGCATCAACTATCTATTTTGCAAGTAGATTGTCATAAATTTATTAAAATCAATTCCAAATGAATAAGAAATTAATGATTAAGTTGGTGATGGAGAAAATCAAATTTATGTTGCTTTTTTAGTCCAAGTCAAGATGGGCAAGGACAAGAGCATGAGCTTGAGCATGTGTAAAACAAAAATAAAAGCCCACAAATGTGTAGGTGCAAAACACAAGCCCATGATCATGCAAGAGCCCACAATTACGGGAGTGCACAAATGGATGGAAAACATAAGGATAGGCATAGCCACAAACACACATGGTTCTCATGCACGTGCAACCTGTAGGTATCCATGGCTTGCAAGCTTGTGTGACCCAAGTAGAAGGATCATTAACACCTAAGGAGCATGATTGATGATGTCCCATGCGTAACAGAAAATAGCACATCTTTGACTGTGACATTAGTAAGAGTCTCAAGGGGTACCTCTAAATTTGAATTAAGAGAACACATCTCTCTACTAAGTGTCCCTTAATGTGCCCTTTCAATAACTATATAAGGACTCCCCTGAAGGATTTAAGTCACCATTAGTTGGGCTAATACAAGATTAACGACACAACAATTTGCCATTAAGGAATCAAACCCCATTAAGTGATCTAATGCTTGATGCATGAAAGGGGGTTTAGCTAATTGAATGTGGGTTCAATGTGTGGGTTTAAGCTAATTGAATGTGGATTCAATGTGTAGATCCAAGAACCAATTTTATTAACATTGATGGGTTGTTAATGGATTATGGGCTTTAAGGTGGATGGTCCCTGCAGGATGGGTCATGGTATATAAGGAGGAGGTCAAAATTCATTTGGGCATCTTTACTTTGGCTTCTCCTCCTTCCTCCTCTCTTCCCCATTGAGAGGGAATCTGGTTGTTACCTGATCCCCACATAAGGTCATCCGTCGCGCTTGCAGGAATTCGTAAGGTGACAAGTAAGGCTCAATGGCTCTTGCGATAAATTCAGGTTAGCCCTTAGCTAGCCATTGCATTTGGTTTTCAGTTTTTGCCATATTGATGATAGATAACTAGATCCTTAGATTCATCATGTGGTTTTGTTTCGATGTATCTATAATGCTTTCATCCCCTTCTCCATGCATTAGAGCGAACTCTAAGTCTTCATGTCTCCCTAACTAATCAAGATGTTGAGCTCATTTCCAACCCAATCTATTATGTCCAAGGAATTTAGAAAGGGGAAATGTCAAAAAAATAAAAACTGAAAGTTATTTATAGATTTAATGTTAGTGGGTCTAACATGTGGGACTTGTAGTTAGGATTAGTGAGGTTCAAACCAATCTTGATGTAGACTTAATTTGGATTAATTATGGCCGAAGATGATTTGGGTCTAGTTTAGTCGTATTCTTAGTCTCTTAGATGCATCTGGTTTAAGGTTTCCAAAGTGTTTATGTACTCAAGTCTAAGATCACCCTTTAATTCCCTATGTTTAGGAACGATGACTAAAAAGAGAAGTTAACAACTCACCTAGAGACAAGTTTGCATTGGTGGAGGACAATAACGCAAACAAAGAAAGGAATAACGCAAAAAAGGAAATGACTTAGAGAATAATTATAAAGTAATACAAGATTAGCAAATTTGCACATATAATTAAATTTTGATTTTAGCATTCGGTAATTTAGGAATTATTGCATTTTTATTTTGGTAATAATAAAAAATAATTGTAATCCCAATTTTGTCTTAGTTTTTGGGTGATTAAATGGTTCAATCTTGGTGTTGTGTCAATTCTCCTAACTTAAGTTCCTCTAACCCAATTCCCAACTGAAGTTCGAACAAGACTACTATAGTTAACAAACTTCTAATGCATCAATTTACCACAAAACGCGGATCGATAAAGAGAATGTACAACTAGTGGTCGTAGTGGTTGGTATAACTAAAACCCACAAAGCATAGATAAATAAAGAAATTGAACTACATTGAATAGTTCGTTACCTAGGTCATTGAGTTTCTTGAGTTGTTCTATGTGATCAGCAAGTTCTTGCTGCTTAGAGTTCAGTAATTGCAAGATCTAAGAGGAATAAACACAAAAAATAATTAGTTCAAGACTCATTACCCCTAAAGATTGTTGAAAATAACAATTGTACTGTACCTCATCAGTGTCCACCAACCATGCTTCCAGTTCATTTATCTTTTGCTTTAAGTGCTTATTTTTTGTATATTGTTTTCCACTTGTATTTTCCTGCAACATATTTATTTGTGTTAGTAAAGAACTAAAATGATATATTATTATCTTCATATTATATAATCATGACAATTGTAGTCATTAGATTTCAACACTACTACAAGTCATGTTTCCAGAATATGAAGAACTTGATCATTTGCATGTGCTTTTACTATTATCTCTACAAATCTTATCATTCTCGCTACACCACTTATGTAACAAATATGGCATTATGTTCCAAGGGAAGAGAAGTTCATTGTAACAACTTGAAACAGTATTCCTGAAGATACATGATGTATAATCAAGTGTCTTAAAGTTGTCCAACTTTTCAACCTTGATAAATGACGGACTAATATTTCTGCTGCTAATCCAGACTATGATGGTGTAATAAGTTTAGCTCAATAGCTACCTAGATTATGTGAATTCGCTGAATACGCACCCTTTTCAAGGCTGACAATTAAAAAGCCAATTCACATATCAAAATCCCGAATTCATGTCCTTTGTTATTTGTGAAGATGTCAATCTGAAAGAAATGATGAGAATTATGTTGGAATTAGATCAGTATAGTATGAATAATTGGTTTCCGTCTAAAGAATGTTATCCTTCCAAATTATTAACCTTATAATATCTTAAGGTAGGTATTTTTATCATTGTTATAAGTATCAACAGTAGTATTTTTTTTATCAACCCAGTGAACCAAAACATTTAAAATTTTCACAGGTTTAAACCAAAGAAAAACAAAATTTAGATGAAAACAATCATCAAAAAGATTTTACTAGTGATTGATTGATCTTACCTTGATGCTAATCCGTTTCAGAAGGAACAACTTCTTGTAAAATTTATTTCGTTATTGCAGACAACAATCATCCGTACTATGTATGTATCCATATTAAGAAAACAGAACTGAGGCGATGAAGTCTAGTTTACTAAACTGTGGCATCCCTAATGATTTTCTTAGAGGAATGACAAATCTTACAAAATTTTACATATATTTTCTCAAACATGCATTTGGCATTTCCTTTTAGTCACCAACTAGAATATGAGATGAGCAGTGAGTCAGATTTCCCAAGATGTTACTACCTAAATTATTAAGAGAAACATGAGAAAGAAAATATGTTTGAATTTTTTAGCCATCTGCATGGTGCAAGCTCCAATAACAAACACTTACAAGATAATTTTCCGGTGTATCATCAATCTTTGAAGAAAGAGTTCTAATAGAACTGGACCTAAGTCGTCGATTTGATGACTCCTGTGATCCAAAAATGACCAAAGCATTTTGAAAATTCAAACACTTTTTCCTAGGAATCAAAAAGTTATGTACTTGTATACTTATTGGATTGATATCATTAATAAGAACATATATATGTATATAGATAGAAAGAAGTCCAAAAGGAATTACATTTTGAAAGGTGCCAAGGACTTCAAAATCTTCTGTGCCAATTGGTTTATCTGCTAATTGTTCCCCATTATCTGCTAATTGTTCCGCATTATTAAACACATCCTGAAGAACAATGACCATCAAAAGTATAAAAAAATTTAGAGTTTTTCCATAATGAATCTGATTAAATGAATGGACCATGTACATCAGAAATTCACCATCAATTTGGTGATAATGTCTATGTCAGTCCATGGCCCTGTGTCTTTCATCAAGCAACCTCCATGTTCATAGCACTTGCAATTTCCACCCAAAAAGTCGGGTAAATTACTGAGAATATACAGAATGGATTTTAGCTCATTGCACACAATTATTATTGTTAAAACACATGTACCTTAAGTCCACGGCTTCAGAAAGCTTATCCTGGTATTTTGTACCTAGAATCTAAGGTCAAATTTAATCAGATTGACAAGACTGTCAAAACTAAATAAACAATTGACTATTTCTGAATTCAAAGCTCAATACTCACCTGTATTTTTGCCAATGTCCGGACGTCGAAGAAAGCACTTAGGATTTTCCAGAGGACTTGGAACCCTGGTCCAGCATTGATAATGTATAGCTGGTTGAGAGTCTGTTAATAACAAAGTGGCCACAAATTAATAATATCACAAATAGCCAAATGCAACTAATACCATAATTAAACAGGCAATTTATAAATAATTATCCTAGGTTTAATTCAAAATGCTAAAATTAGTTCTAAGAATTAACAACTCAACTATAGAAACATTTAAAAGTGTTTTCCCCCATTAAACAATAATATCACAAATAACCAAATGCAACTAATATCATAATTAAACAGGCAATTTATAAATAATTATCCTAGGTTTAATTCAAAATGTTAAAATTAGTTCTAAGAATTAACAACTCAACTATAGAAACATTTAAAAGTGTTTTCCCCATAAAACAATGTTCCCTTGTAAACCTACCCTCCCTTTCTCTCTCTATTTTTCTAAGGAAGTTTGTGAATCCAAAGAAGGAAGGACAAAAGGAGCAAGTGAATCCCAGAGATACTATTTAGAAGTGCAATGACCTGATTATTGAAGAAGTAGGAGTTACTTTTATAGAAAGCCACAGGCATACTTCCCAAGGGCTTATGATAGGGTATTGTCAAACTACCCCTGCAACAAATAGTTCACCTATCAGCTATGAAGAGGAAGGTATTGGTAGATTTCATTAATGAAATGAAAGAGTTTGTAAAGATTGGTTACTGTATATAGATGAGTCAACCACTAGGAACAAAGGAGCTGGAGGGGTGTAGATCATCCCAAAGGGGCATATTGTAGAAAAGGCGTTAAGACTTCAATTTACAGTGACTAATAATGAAGCACAATATACAACCTTGAAAATAGACCTAATTCTAGTAGTACGAATCATGGTAGCTTAAGTATAGGTGTTCAATGTCTCAGCTTGTTGTGAAATAGGTGTCGGAGGATTTCAAGCCAAAGAAGCACCATTGTGGCATGCTTATGTTTATCCTGAGGAGTGGATGGAGGAGATCGCGACCATGTGGCCCCAAACTCATGCACGAATTCACGGCTGCACCTAGTGGCCATGAATTTACAGCTATATACAACAGCCACAATTTTGCAGCCTTAAACTCACGCTGTGCAGCGACCGCAATTTAGCGGCCAGTGGTCGTGATTTCGCAACCTTGGCTATTGCGATTCCCATGTAGCAATGTGTAAGTGAAGTGCAAGTTACATATAGTGCCACTGGAATTGGCCAACAAGACTTTCAGAGGACCCAGGGGATTTTGATGTTCTCCAGCCAAAGAATGAAAAATCGTTTAGGGTTGAATGAGAAAATGAGGAAAAATGGAACTGTGTCCGTGGATTATTTTTACACTAGGTAAAAAGGAAGGATGCCTTAACTCTTGTGCAATTCATCTTTCCTTTTGTCCATCTTTCAGAGTAAACAGGCCATTAGAGAGGGTGTCTGCACTGGAGGAACAGTTTGTGCCCATATAGTGAGCACATACAATGAATAGACAATTAAAAGTTGACCACTGTCGAGGATTAACATAAAGACATTCAAAGAAAATGCGCAGCAGATTAACATAGAAAATATATCCACCCAGAGAGCTCAGGGATTTAGCTTGGTTTTTAAGTCAGAAATAGTGATTTGGCAGAAATACAGTGCTTCCATACAAGATAGGAACTTAACTTATAGGTAAGTTAATAACTTGCTTTAAGGGTAAAAGAAAGACGATCATCACAACAAGGATAAATGGCAAAAAATTGGCAAGGTCCACACTAAGTTATATCGTGCCTCGGGACATTTAAGCTCGCCACTAGAGAGGGAAGGAACTTCCAATAGCATGGCATATTACCAATCTATGTCAATTTTATGCTTAAATTGCATTTTTAAATTTTTCTATGTTGTACTATGAAAACTCTTGAGTACTGAAATTTTCAATCCCTTTTGAATGGATGCCATCATTTCCACTAAAATCCATCCTTCAGACTTATATAAAGTTTCTGCTCTGCTGTAAAGGCTAACTGAATCTCAGATAAGAGTTTGAGCCAAGCCATCAGCATAGTAATAGAACTTAAGACAAGCTAGAAGGCAAAGTGGTTCGGAGCAAGTTGAATTTATGAGGATTTTACAATGCCCAAGCTGAAGATGAAATGGTGAGGCTAAGTGCTATAAAAAGTATATCTGAATAAAAGGTCCTAAGTCCTAAGTCGTAAGTCCTAAGTTATCAAGAAAAAAGAGATGAGCCTATGAGTCATAAAAGGTAGACCAATAAAAAGTCCTAAGTTCTTACCTATTAAGAAGAAAGAGGTGAGCCTAAAAGCCATGAAACACAAACTTGGACAAAAGGTCCTAAGTCCTTACCTATGGGCCACAATTGGTAAAATTAAATAAAAGGTTCTAAGTCCTCACCTTAAATATCATAAGAATAATAATGATCAAATCAGTAAAAACTTTCAATTACTTAATTTCTTCCGGACCTCAGGATAGTAATTGCTGTCAATCCTTTGAATTTCTGTGAAAATCTCTCTTGCTGGCCTTGAGAAGTTGTTTGCACCCTATACCAATGGATTCAAACGTGTCTCAGCATCCATTTTGACTATTTGGTTGCAGAAAATAATGAAAAGGGAATGTCGAAAATTAAAATAATGTTTTGATTAATAATAGCTAATAAGGATGTATGCCATAAATGTTAGCTATTCCACCAAGCTACACATCACAATCACTGCTTCAGTTTCATGAAAACCCCTCAATTATCAAAATAAATTCAAGTAAACTTTTTGATGTTTTTGCTATTTTATTTTGACAAACAAAGCATAGAAAAAAGAGAAGATACAACGATCATAGTAAAAAAAAAAATGTGCAAAAACGATCAGATTCTAGAAAGTTCATTGCCCTTCAAAAACTGATAGTTTCAGAAGGTTGACAAAGCACGCTCACACTTACACAACAAAGGCATATGATTCTGATCCTAATTACCAGAAATCCATATAATATAGCAGGTACCATCGACAAAGCTGAACACACCACTTTACAATTGATGATGTCAAGCAATTTCTCAGAACATTAATAATATCTATGATGAAATTAGAAAGGAAATGGTTGTAACCATTTCCTACATTACATTTTATTAATGGCAGATAAATTACTATGATTATGGTATTAATGGCAGATATTAATGGCAAATCAATTGCTATGATTATGGTATTAATGGCAGATCAATTGCTATGATTTGACAGAAATTATGACGGAGATTTCAAGATCTAATTTACCATAATTTGT
>JBAMIE010188019.1:0-12339 GCA_037177295.1 Kaempferia parviflora | reverse complement strand
GAAAGAAATTAGGTTAATAACGTGATGACAATTATATAAAATAATAAATTTATTAAGGATATAAATATTATTTTTTTAATTTAAAATCATAAATTATTTTTTAATTTGAAATCATAAATTATTTTTTAATTTGAAATCATAAATAAAAAAATAGAAGCACAAGAAAATGTTAAATTCTTCTTTCTAACTTTTTAGTAAAAATTATAAAAACTGAAGCAGAATTCAACATTCACAAAAATTCAAAAATACTTTTATATAATTAAAATCTTTTCTGAAGCGCTACCAAAACACAGCCGAAGTCGGCTCATCCGGCTGGACCTCGGTCCTTTTCCCCACTCTTTTCCCAATCACTCGGCCTCCATTAATACACCTCACCGAGTCACCGTCCCCTTCCCCGTTTTTCATCTTGTCTCTCTCTCGCTATCGCTGGTTCCTTCTTGCTCGCATTGTAAACCCTAGACAATTTAACGGCTTCGATCTCGCTCTTCTCGGATGGGTGGCGGCAGGATCTACTCCTCCGCCCGGCCTTCCTTGTCCGCTTCGTCCTCGCCGTCGATCCCCGCGGCCTCTCCCTCCGAGACGGCTTCGACGTCCGTCACTGACACCGTGAACGGATCGCACCATTTCAAGATCTCCGGATACTCGCTGCTTAAGGGGATTGGCGTTGGCAAATACACGACGTCGGACACGTTCACTGTGGGGGGTTACGACTGGGCCGTCTACTTCTACCCCGATGGGAAGAGCGCGGAGGACGCTGCGGCGTATGTTTCTCTGTTCATCGCGCTGGCTAGCGAGGGGACTGACGTCAGGGCGCTGTTCGAGCTGACGCTTCTGGATCAGAGCGGGAGGGAGCGGCACAAGCTCCACAGCCACTTTGGAAGGAGGCTTGAGAGCGGCCCCTACGCACTCAAATACCGAGGCAGTATGTGGTGAGTTTGGTTGATCACAAGTCTTGCATTGCTTTTTAATTTTTGTTTGTTCTATTTTCGAACTTATTTCTTGAACATTGTCTAATTGCTTCGGTGCTATATGCTAGTTTTACTTATCATCTAATCATCTCTACTTGTCATCTGGTGCAAATTGGCTCTTTGCTTTAGAGGCCATGGTAGCTGTAAAAGATGATCATGCTAAGATGCTGCTTTGATTTACTAAAAAGATAAAATAGAAAGAAAAAAAAACTATATTGAGAGCAATTGGGTATACCTCCAATAGCGATAAAATGAGAAAATAGGTTGACATGACATAGGCATGTTCAAACGACGTTAATAGATTCCATACATTGAAGAGTTAGACGGTGTAAGGAATATAGTGTTGACCAAAGAAAACATTTATCAATTGTAATAATGAATGATTTTATTGATTGAAAAATACAAGGGATATAGCCATATAGCCTTGAAAGAACTCCATGGAGGGATAAGCTTCACGTTGGTGGCCATTGTAAAAGTTCAAACTTCCAATTAAATATTGTAGTGATTTAAAGAAACTACATAATTATTGAAGTGGGTAATGAAATGGATTCAGCTGATAGATAAGCTAATATTCTGTCTCGTTTGTTTACTTTTATTCATTTTGTGTGCACGTTATGACTATATACATGTTTCTTTAAAATATAGTATTTTGCAGGAATGCGCACTATGGATGATTAATTACAGGGATGTGGTTTTCTTTTCACAGGGGCTATAAGCGTTTTTACAAAAGAACTGCTTTAGAGACATCAGATTACCTTAAAGATGATTATCTCTTAGTTAATTGTACTGTTGGTGTTGTTAGATCACAAACTGAAGCACCCAAGATCTACACCATAGCAGTACCACCGTCTAACATAACACAGCACTTTGGTCAGCTTCTACAAAGTGGAGAGGGGACTGATGTGAGTTTTGAGGTTGATGGTGAGATATACAACGCTCATAAATTGGTACTTGCAGCTCGATCACCTGTTTTCAAGGCCCAACTTTTTGGTCCAATGAAAGACAGGAACATGCATTGCTTAAAGATTGAAGATATGGAAGCTCCAGTTTTTAAGGTAGCCTATTCTCGTTTGCTCTCTAATTGTGTTGTTTGTTTGCATCTTTACCATGTAACTTGCACATCATTAGCCAGAGTTGTCCTTAACCTTGCTTCTTTTATTTTTCTTTTTTAAACTTAACAAACTCTTTCTCGGGCCATAATGATAGAATATCTGTGTCTAGTTTCATATCTCTTAACTTTCATGCTCAATATGGTGGTTCACTTCATAGCAAGCTTATCCTCTTTGTGCTAGTATGATCAAATTGAAAGATTTAATGTAATTTGATTCTGATCTGTTATTGGTATACAATTGCCACAATTATGCTAAGCGCGAATGAATGAATTTGTAAATGTTCTAATGAAGATTGAGACCCATACTTATTTGACATTTAGACAAATAACATATTTTTCATTTGGACAATGCAACCCTGTTAGTGCATTGAAAATTTTTTTATATGATTAATAAATTATCTATTTATTCTATATTACATTACTTAGCTGTGTGATTAGTACTTTGTTACACCCTTCCTTTGTTTTTGAGATAAATTATTGACCTATTCAGGGCGAAGCTAGGTATATAGCCGAGTAAAATTGTTCCCATTTTTTATGATCTTCATTGCAGAAAATGCTCTCTGCACTCACAGTAGCAACTGACAAAACCAATGCTAAAGTAACAAGCATATAAATCAAAGGATAGACCAAATATCTTCTTGTTTCTTCCATTTTCCTAGCAAGATCTGCAATCCCATCAACCGTTGAAAATTCACTACTTGTACACACATCAATAATATAATTTTCTGAAATAATTCAGTATTTGTCACAGAGAAACAACTGTTAAGCTTCATAAGTTGTTTATCTAAAATTGCGCAAAATAATTCATGACGATAATGAACCAAGTTATTCTTTTTTTGAGTTCTTCGTCTTGGATGGCCAGGAGCTATGAACTTTTCATCCATATTTAAGATCATAACTTCATGTATAAAATAAAATGATGAAACTTCATTCAATAGAGAATCTCATTCATTGTCTCTCATAGATTGCAATATTTGTTTTGATAATTCTCAATCTCCTTCTCTTTTCTTTGCAATGCCAATGACAAGTCATTAGTAATCCCCAATACATTTTTCATTAAATGCATAGTGAATATAAACTCAAATGATTGCATTGCATCTAACAATATGCGTGTTTCAACTTTCTGCTTTGTGCTTACCCCATCCAACATAATAAGTTCAAGTACTTCAATTATGGATGAAAACATGGAAGTGAATCTAACTAAAGTACCATAATGTGAACCCCAATGAGTATCACCGGCTCGTTGCAAGTTAGTTTCTTGATTCAATCCACGTCCACTAAAAATCTCCCTTCTCCTTAGTGCTTCTGGAACTTTTTCATCTTGTTTGGCTCTAAGAATATCTTGCCTCTTACAAGATGCTCTAACAACATTCATAACCTTACATGTGATCTCAAAGAGATATTGAACTTAAAAACTATACTTTGCGACAGCTACTAAACTCAATTGGAGTTGATGAGAGAAACAATGAACATAAAAGACACATGGATTTTCTTGTAAAATAAGAGGTTTTCAAGCCTTTAAGCTCACCTTACATATTGCCCGCCCCATCGTAGCCTTGACAACGTAAACTTGATATGCCGATCAATAGCATCTTTAAGTGAAGCTGCAGTTGTACGAACATGTTCAATATCAAGAAAACGTTGTAATATCTTTCCCTCTTTGTTCATGTATCTTAAAACAACTGTGATTTCCTCTTCCATTGATACATCACGAGACTCGTCAACCAATTTAGTAAAATATGTCTCACCAATATCTTTGATAATAACACAAGTCAGTTGCATCAACATAAATATCCTTCTGAATACTAGATGATGTCAATCGATAATTTTGAGGAGCATTTTGAAATGAAATTTTCTGTACAAGTTCAGTTGTTCAGAAAGTCAATGAAAAAGTTCCAAATAATTGCCTCTATTTGTTGATAAATTAGATTCATCATGACCACAAAATGCTAATCCCTGTCTCAATAGAAAACGAACACAATTAACAACTGCATTCAACTGAGTTCTATATTCAATTCTATCTTTATTTAGCTTTCCGGTAAATAAAGCATAAACACTCATTCTTTCCGGTAAATAAAGTAGAAACACTCCCATTAAAATTTTGATTTGTTAGATCATTGCATTTCAATTTTGCTATGTTGTGAAAAGTATTATGTTTGCCAACATGATCAAACTTCTCTTTCTTTTTCCAAATTTTAAATCCTTCGCCAACAAATGAATCTCTCCCACCTTGGTTACTTGGAGTTCTAAAAAGATAACAAATATAAATAATATGCACTATCTTTGGATATTCTATACTCCAACCAATCCGGATATTTTTGAAACTAATTTACAACAAACCTTTTTTTTACATTTCCTATTTCAGTTTGTGGAAAGTCATGAAGAATAGACTGACAAGGTCCCATTAATAAACACGCCCTTCGCACTCGATCCTTGTCATTAGCATAAAACTCCATATATGTTGGTCGTTGTCCGGGGTTTGCTAGAAGGTTTTCAAAATTAATAACCCTATTTTGATTAGGGTGTGTGAAGATTCAATCGTTGTAGATTTTCTTTGATAAATTTCTCCATATATAATACTATTCTTCAACTCACTAATAATCAAACCTGAATATAAATTACAATTTACAGCCTAGATAAAAACTTCAATAGAATTTAGAAGAGTCAAGAAAAATAAAAGAAAATCTTACCGGGGAGTTGGGAGATCAGTTTCACACAAAAAGAAGAAAATCTTCCCATTTTCAATCGGCTCCTCCTTCCTCCACCTCTTTGTCTGTGCATCTTTCAAACAAAAAGAAGCAACTTCTTATGCAAGCCTCCTCTCATTTAATTGAGTTTTCCCCCCTTTTTTTATTATGGGCCGGCTCTCCTTTTCATAAAATGGGTCATACTTTGATTAAATATTGAAAATAAAAAATATATAAAACTATTGAACTTATGTCAGAAGGGGCAAAATGTGTAAATTGGGGTTCGCCCTTGAACCTCTTAACTTTATCATGGGATAATAGCAAATTGTCTTGCGTTTGAATCCCGGCAGTTTGCAATATACAAAATGGATACCCTGTTAGTTGAATTAGTTTACATGTATGCTTCATCTAGTCTAGTCCTGTTCTTGATCCATGAGGTACTTTAATAAGCTAATGCATACAAATTGTCCTTCCAAAAATACTGAAGCTTCTGGGTAAGTTGTTAGCCTGTTAACTTTAACAGCGACTGTACCATGTGTTTTAGATACTTATGTTACATCTGCCACTATAGATATTAAATCTGGTGGATGTTAAAACTATGGTTAGTGTTAGTCTGCTACTTTCGCTTGTTGGCTTCTCACAAGGAGATTTAATTTTGATATTGACTGCTTTACTCATCTGCATATTGTTTTATTTATTTCTTCTATTACCTGGTTTCCTGCTAAAGTTCTCATTGTTATCGCCTATGAGGTGACCATTTTGTGCCACTCAATCCATTCCCCAACTGAAACATCTGTATAATTTATGATACTCAAGAATTTAGAGATTTTTGGTAGATAAATGGTGAACAATATTTATAGGACTTTCCAGTGTGTGGACAGTCTGTGGAAGGCTTGTTTACATGAGTAATCTTCCTGAAAGAAGATGAAAACCAACACATTGTTTGTAAAAATGTTGTATGTATCTGATGACTCATATGAGCTAGTTGGAACACTATTATTTAATTAATTGGCTTGATCATTTCTTCAGACTTCAGTGATAATATCTAGTTCATGTCTGGTAGTTGGATCAAATATGCAAGATCTGAGTAAATTGTGTGATTATAAAGATTAATCCTCAGGAAATGTTTTCATACAGTGTGTTTTCTACAACTTGAGTTGTATAACTGAGTGCTAGACGAAGTTACTTAAGTGGTAAATCACCCCAATGTTAAACAAAATCCTTATCTTACTCGAATTCTATATTACAATTAAAAAGCTAATTTGCTAATTGACGAGAGTAGCAATGTTAGTTGGCTATATAGATCCTTTTACGTGATTCAGCTCTATCTCCTACTATATCACCATCTATACTTAAATACATTTTATCTTATTTTATTGTTGCTAACTAAGTCATTTTTGGTCTTCCTTTTCCTTGTTTGATATGCATGTTTGTCATAGTTTTACATCGCATTACTGGAGAATTTATTGATGGTTTAAGTACCTGTCCATACTATCTTAAACGTTTCTCGGAGTTTTCCCTCAATAAATGCAAATCCGACTTTCTTGCTCTCATTTCTTATTCTGTCCATCCTTGTATGTTCACACATCCACTTTAATATCGTCATCTCTGCTCACGTGCTCAAGTCATATTCTAACATTCAACATAATATAATATAGCAGGTCTAACTGCGATTTTATAAAACTTTCCTTTAAGTTTTATATGTATTTTACGATCACATAAAACATTCTACGCTTTCCTCCATTTCAACCATCCTTCTTGTATTCTATGTAATCATTTTATAAAAATGATCATAAATATTTAAAGTTCTCAGTTCCAAGCAACTCGTCATCTCTTATCTTAACAATTGTCTCATTACGTCTAATATTGCTAAACTTAAATTTCATATATTCTGTCTTTATTCTACTAAGCCTAAAACTTTTCTCTTCTAGTATTTCATATCAAGATTCTAGTTTAGCAGTTACTCATTCACGTGTTTCAACTACAATATCATCTGTAAACATGCATCGTGGTACTCTGTCTTGAATGCATGTAGTGAGATCGCCCATAATTAGTGTAAAAAGTTAAGGACTTAAAGTTGATCCTTGATATAACCCTATTTTTATTGGAAATACTTTAGTTACTCCGTCTGAAGTGTTTACTTTGGTCATTACATCCTCATACATATTCTTTATTAATTCAATATATGTTACACTAAAACCTTTCTTTTCTAGAATTCTTCATATAATTTCTCTTGGGATTCTATCATGGGCTTTTTCTAAATCAATGAATACCATGTGTAGATCTTGTTTTTGCTCCCGATATTTTTCAATTAGTTGTCTAAGAAAATGTATTGCTTCTGTTGTCAACGCATGAACTCAAATTGATTTTCGGTCATTGTGATCTTTTTTTCGTTTTCAATATCATGTTAAATAATTTTGTAAGTCATTCAATATCTTGTTTCCCTAGGCACTTCCATACATCTATCGGAATATCATTTGGTCCAACGACTTTCTTATTGTACATCCTATTTAAAGCTTATTTACTTCTGAAGTTTGAATTCTACTATAAAAATTTAAATTTCTATACTCATTTGGCCTATTTAAATTACCTAAGTTATGTTGGTACCTAAACTTTCATTAAAAAGTTAATGAAAATACCAAATTCCTCCGCTCATTATTTCTCCATCGTTTACTAGTACCCTATTGCATTCATCTTTAATAATTTTATTTGGATAAGATCTCTGCCTTTCTTTCTCGTACTTTAGCTATTCTATAAATATCTTTCCCCTTCTTTTGTATCTAATTGTTGATATAATTGTTTAAAAGTTTCAATTTTTTTACTTAGTCACTACTTTCTTAGTGCCTTTCTTGACTATTGTATATATTTTTTTAAGTTTTCCTCGTTCTTACAAATATATAATTTCTTTATAAGCCATTTTTCCTTCATTTTTTCTTGTACATTGTCATTCCACTACCAAAATTTCTGACTTAGTGGTGCATGTTCCTTTGACTCACGGAGTACACTCTTAGCTGCTATTTTCAATTTTGATACAATCTTATCTCATATCATATTAAAGTTTTAGGATATTTCACCTTGTACTTGTACTCCTATCTTCTCCTTAAATATATTTTGCTTTACATTCTTTAACTTCCTCCACTTTCACCTTCTCCTTAAATATATTTTGTTTTTCATCCTTTAATTTCCACCCCTTAATTTTAGGAGTTATATATTTTCTTTCTATTGATACTATGCTAGGCGTATATCCAACACTACTAACGTATGCGGGGTAGTTAAGCTTTCTCACTTTGCAATTTTATAAATTTTTCTATCTCTCTTCCTAACGATAAGCAAGTTAATTTACGATTTATTATTCCCACTTTTAAATGTAACTAAGTGTTTTCTCCTTTTTTTTTTTTTAAAAATGTATTTGCTAATATAAGGTCATATGCTATCGCAAAATCTAATATAATTTTTCTTTCTTCATTTCATGTTCCAAACTCATAACCTCTATATATCCTCTTATATTCCTCATTTTTCATTATGACGTGTCCATTTAGATCATCTCCTATTAAAATCATCTTATTTGACGGAATATTTTCTAATACTTCATCTAAGTCGTCCTAAAATCTTGATTTGGTAGATTCATCTAATCTTACTTGCGGTGCATATACGTTAATTATGTTTATAGTTTCTTCGTCACTATTATCTTAAGGTCTATAATTTTATCTTTTCTAACTACTCCTACAACTTCGTTTTTTAACGAACTATCTATAACAATACCCACTCCATTTTTTGTTTCTCTTTTCTATCATAATTTAAAATTCGAATTCTCTATCATCTTTGCCTTCTCGCCTACCCATTTTATCTCTTGTACACACAAAATACTAATTTTTTCCTAATCATCGTATCTACTACCTCCATTGATTTATTAGTGAGTGTTCCATCTTCCAAATCATTGACTATTAGTTTTCCTATAATATTTGTTCTTATCCAATCTATAGTGTGAAAACTTTTGCCTATTTTATACTACAACCAAGTTTTCACGGTGATGTAGTAGTCATTGTCGATACGTTACAGGCGGACCTTGCAAACGAACTCTTGTATATTTAGCACTACACTTGAGATGTAGCCGTCCTTGCCGAGACGTTGCAGTCGGACCCTGCAACGCGTTTCTTCCAGAAAACAACCTAGCATTAGCACAATAGTTTAATGAATTCATTCATTGAACACTTACCATAGTTTTAACACAATTTTTCTCTTTTATCTGGGCTTGGGACCGGCCATGATTGGTTTGTTATGGGCGGAGTTGATAAGTGATATTACTAGAATAGTAATTTATTGAATTTATATAACAATCAATTCATAAAATAAACAAGTTCGTAGGAATATGCAAATACGAAAAACAAGTGATTTCACAATGTTAATAATGAGATTTCAGAAAGGTTACGTAATCGAGGATATTCTCATTCTAGTTGTTATCCTTTCAGCGAAACAGGAGAGAAAGAAGGTAAAAATAAAAGGTGTGAGATTAATATCCATTATTTATTAGGGTGGAAGGAAGATTGAATGGGAGGCAGTTGCCTAAGCGGTTTGCTTGGGACTGCGTTGCTTAGATGCTGGGTGACCCTCTTAGAAAGTGGCTGATCCAGACCACCTAGGCTTCATAACTGTCCAGGCCGTCTATTTAAGGTGGTCTTGGCGTTCCATGCAGGTTCAAGAAAAAAACTAGTTTCTGTTTACAAGTTATTGGTTCATTTAATAATAAAAAGTAATTGCAATTCTCCCCATTAGCCCATCCGACCTCCCCTGTTCAATTAGTTGTTGACACGGTTTTGCAAATTTAGACTCTGATGTAACTGGCTGATGAATAAATTTCAATAGGACTAGGGATTAGATCAAACATTTGATCATCATATATTCATATCTAACCAGATTAGTAAATTAACAGTTGCAAACCACGCTCTTAATGCATCTTGTTGTTGAATTGTTCCATCACATTCCTCTGAATATTCTTACCTCATATTTAGAGTTCTCTGGTCCCATCTTGGTCATTTGAGATAGTTGGACGACTTGAACATCATCCACATGCTGGGTTATCACCTATCATATGGTTTATTATTTTCAAAACTAGGATTATCTAGAAAGACACAAGTATTGAAACTTTAGGGCCACATCATTTGTTTTTGCAGTGGTATTTTATTGTTTTTCTACGATATCTAGAGATCTTGAATGAAGCACGTAGTATGTTATGCATCATCTTGATAATGCAAAGCATCCAATTCACTTTTCATGCATGCAAGGGTGCATGAGTGCGTTTTGCTAGTAAAAGAGAATATCGTAACCAGTATCACTTCATTTCCTCGCTACTTGCAAGATTGATGCACTCGCACACAACTGATTATGATGATCCTTCAATTGAATTTTCTTGGTATTTTTATTGTCAGGCTCTACTCCATTTCATATATTGGGATTCTTTACCTGACATGGAAGACCTTGCTGGTCTAAACATGAAATGTGCTTCTACTCTAATGGCTCAACATACGCTTGCTGCCGCTGATCGCTATGCATTGGATAGGCTTAAACTGCTATGTGAAGCAAAGCTGTGTGAAGATGTTGCTATAAATACTGTCGCTACAACTCTAGCACTTGCGGAACAGCATCATTGTTTTCAGCTTAAATCAGTCTGTCTCAAGTTTGTTGCATTGCCCGAAAACTTGCGAGGTGCAATTAGTATTCAGCCTTACCGCCGATTTCATAATCGCATCTTGAATACACTGATTCAAAATTCTCATCGTGTTTCCTTTCGATGAATTTGCAGCCGTGATGCAAACTGAGGGATTCGAACACTTGAAGCTCAGTTGCCCATCTATTCTATCTGAGCTTCTAGAATACGTTGTCAGAATTGGAGAAAACTCTGTAGTCTATACAAAAGATGCCCTCGACGGCAGCGATGCAAATGGAAGGCGAGTGAAACCTCGGATATAATGTCGCGGCACAAGGGACTCACCATTTTCAAAAGCTCACTCACTATTTGTAAAGATTGTAAATTTTTGTTAACATTAAATATCTTGGGTAGCTCACTCCTGCCTCTTGTACCCATTAACCCCTACCACGGGAGAGCCAAACTGAGCTTGTGAAAAGTCCAATTAGATTTCTTAAGGGTAACCTAAGGAACCGTCGTTGTGGAAAGCTTGCATTGTACAATGTGTAGAACTCCAATTCTAATCCTAGCTTGCTGCATACATCTGTCTATTCATTTTTACTCAATTATTTGCTCTGAACGTTACTAGTCGTATAACAGCTGAAATATTGGTGAAATTTTGGCAGTGGTTTTGTTCTAATTCAAGGATTTATTTGCTTCCTGTAATTTTTTTGTAATGTTTTTGGATAAAGTGTTTGATACAAAATGGGTAAAAATTTAGAAGGGTGTTTTTTTCTCTCCAAATAATCAAGGTGCCTCCATTTTAATTTTTTTTATGAAAAGGGTGTTCCATTTTATTATTCAATTATGTATAATAGTTCAACCGATTCAAAATTTAGGCAAAAGATAATAATACAAAATAATACTAGATGATAGTTGAGTAATTGTACAGTGGGGTAGATCTTTTGATAAAAAATTAAAGGGGATGTCACTTTGATAGTTTGGAAAATATAAAAATGCCCTTCTCACTTTTGGCCATAAAAATTCCATAATTTTTCAAAAGGCACACTTAAAGTTATTGACTTCCACCTAAATTTCATCTTTTTCCAAAAGGACGCACATAATTTTCATTTTACCGACTTTTCTTTTTCCTCTCTTGTTTCCTCTCTTCTATTTTTTTTTTTTTCCATTTGTTTATGATAAAAAAAACTAACAGCACTAGGACATATTTGAACTCTGGATATTATAAAAACCCACGAGAGTTGAAATAAGTTCAAGCTCTCTAAATTTATCAATACATTTTGATTGAAATTTTGTCAATTTATCAATACATTTTGACTGAAATCTCTTGATAAGAGATTTGAATTTTTAAAAAGTTGACATATAATAGAAAAAGGTAGTGTAGTGAAGATATTTACAGTGTTCAAATTTAATTTTGACATCCCTATGATAAATTATATATATGTGTCAATTACCTTAAAGTTATAAATTTTACAAATCTTCTCATTAGTGTTATTAGTAATTTCAAACTGATACCTCTAAGCATATATACACCCACCTCATTATCATTCCTGAGGCACCCAGGGATGATAATGAGGTGGGTGGGCTAGTGCGGGTTTGCCATTCCCATTTATGCCCCTGAATTATAACCCCGCCCTATCTCTGATTTTGTTTAACTTGGAATCTTCATCTCTAACTCCGTAGGGATTAAATCTCCATCTCCGTCCCCATCTCCATCCCCACTTCAAATGGCCATTAACTTAGCCAAAAAAATTTTCAACCCCTTTCATAAAATTATTAATACAAGAAATCAATTATAAAATATATTATTATTATTATTATTATTATTATTATTATTATTATTATTATTATTATTGATCCGGGTGATATGAGACGAATAATATTGAGAGTGATCTGTATACCAGATCAGACGAGTAGCTAGGCCCACCT
>JBAMIE010188003.1:0-12340 GCA_037177295.1 Kaempferia parviflora | reverse complement strand
ACAATATTTGAGAAGATGTCAAGTAGGTCAAGTTTGACAGGATACTTGACAATATGTGAGAGAGAAGTCAAGTAGGTTATGGAGAATTGGATATTTGACTGAGAAAGTTCTAATTGGAGCTTAGGTAAGAAAAACTCCTAACTCGAGGGTTAGACAAGGGTGAAGTTCTAGCTGGAGGTTGGGCGAGGCAAAGACCTAACTCGAGAGTTAGGCAAGGGTAAAGTTCTAACTGGAGGTTAAGCAAGGCAAAGTCCTAACTCGAGGGTTAGGCAAGGCAAAAGTCCTAACTACGATTAGGCAGAGAAAAGTCCAAGTGGGTTAAGGAGGATCACATATTGGCAAAGAAAAGACTTAACTACGGTTATCCAAAGGAAAGTCCAAGTGGGTCAAGGAGGACCGCATGTTGGCAAAGGAAGACCTAATTGTGGTTAGGCAAAGGAAAGTCCAAATGGATTAAGGAGGACTACACGTTGGCAAGGGAATGTCTTAACTGAGGTTAGGCAAGAGGAAAATCTAAGTGGGTTAAGAAGGACTGCACTTGGTAATCAAAAGTCCAACGGGAAGTTGGAAAAGAGAAAGTCCAAGTTCAAAAGTTGACCGCACACTTGACACGAGATGAAAAGTCTAAGTAGGTCAGAAGTTAACCAGACACTTGGTGGGAAAGTCTAATAAGTCTTGGTTGAATGGATGTTAGGGTTGAGCGATCGATTGAGGCAATCGATTGGTCCTAAGCTAATCGATTAGGTAATTGATTAGGAGACTCTTGCGAGAACACAGAAATAGCCCTAATCGATTGGTCAATCGTCGATTAGAGCACTTGTCGCGAGAAGGTGTTGAATCGATTGACCCAATCGATTGGGAACTAATTTTTCACAAAGCACAATATTCTGAATCAATTGGGAAGGTGCCCAATCGATTGACTTGTTCGTAAATAAGGCAAATCGATTAAGTGATCGATTGAGAGAAAACGCGAGTGAACAGAAGCTTCCCGAATCGATTGAGCAATCGATTATAAAGTTTGTTGAGGAGAACAGAAGCTTAGGGAATCACTTGGCCAATCAATTAAATGCTTATGAATCGATTGAGACAGATTACCAATCGATTAAGGGTTCAAAAAGAGTTATTCTGTAGGTGTTCGAATGATTAGCTGATGTGGCAATCAATTGGGAAAAAAGCTGAATAGATTAAGGGCATCAAGTGAACCCTAGAAAAGAGTGACGATGGGATGACGAGATACAGTGGATGCATGGGATTAGACATTGGTGATATGATGCCACATTTATTGCGGAGATTACATGAGACATTATAAAAGGGGTCCTTCTTCACTGGTATAGATACGCACGTACACATAGTCTTATACTTTCTTCCATTACGCCACTACTTTGCTCCCTCTTTTTCTGACTTGATCGTTAGAGTATGTATATAATAGACCCCTCCTTAGCTCGCTTACTGATGATTTTCCTTCTCCCTTTGTTGATTTTCATAGGTGATTCAGTTCATTCCGACAGAATCACGTATCATATCTCATTTGTTTCTTAATTTCAAAACAAATGCTCGTATACCTATTACCCTTGTGCGTTCATTATATGTCCTTTTTTTCCCGATTCAAACCAATTTAAGTTGATATAAGCTTATCTAAATTTGCAAACATGCACTTCTACGAGTTTTCTAAATCCATTTACTAACTGTCTACTAAAGATTTAGAAGGCAAAAAGAATAATTTTAAATGAATAATAATTTTAAATGAATAATAATTTTAAAATATATAATTAAAAAGAGAAGAAATGTTCCTTTGGGTCCTCCAAATTTATCTAATAAATAAACTAAGAAAAAGATGTATCTATTAAAAAATTATAATAATTATAATAAAGGGTAAAATAATCGCCGTGATGAGCGTCATTAAGTGTAGACTTAAGCAATTAAAAAAAGACCAATTAAGGAAGTGTTCCATTCACCTAAAAGCGTCTCTCCGTAGACTTTTAAACCAACCTCTTCGCACTGCCCACGTTGTGTGGGCCCCGCCGCCACGACCCTCGCGATCGCGCCGTTCATCCGCTGGCACACAGCTGGCACGGCGACGCGGTTGCGTTCGTAGGGAAGAGAGCTGCCACCGATTTGAAGGCGGAGAAGGGACAGTGATCGACGAGCTGGAAACCAAAAAAAAGCGCAGCGATCGGAAGCTTCAGGAGCTGTTCTAGTTCACCTCGCGGATCGCATCGGAGGTATTCCTTTCTCTTTGCTCTTCCCGCTTCTTCAGTTTTGTTTCGGTTTTGCTGCTATTTTTAAGATCTGGTGCTGTGTTTTTTTCTTGACGATTTTGAGCTGAAATTCGCCATTTTTGGGATGAACTCGCAGGATTTTGCAGAGATGTTGCTGTTTCTCTGATCGTTCTGTTGAGAGTGCGAGAGCTTGAGTGAAATCCCTAGGGTTTCTTGCAAGATCCCCTTTTTGTGCTGTGGCTAGGGTTTCTTTCTTCCTAGATCGGAGTCACTTCTTGTTGAAAACCGCATCTTCTCACATGAGGAACCATTTCAGATGGCCTTCGGCCTTTCTCCTTGCTTCCTTCCTCTTCTTCTTTCTCGTCGCGGCGGCGCCGGTCTTTGTCACCGCTGCTGATAACTCTACGTACGTCCCCAGGGATTACATCCTCCTGAACTGTGGCTCCTCTGGGCAGGCCACTGACTCTGATTCCCGGGATTGGGACGGGGACACCGGATCAAAGTTTGCATCTTCCCTGAATGCCGGCGGCATCACTGCGTCTGGGCAAGATCCCTCAGTCCCGGGAGTACCTTACATGACGGCCAGGATCTTCACCTCCCCATTCACCTACTCCTTCCCTGTTGGTCCTGGACGCAAGTTCATCCGCCTCTACTTCTACCCTGCGAATTACTCCAGCTATTCCCAGTCCGACGCCTTCTTCGACGTCACCTGCAACAGCCACACCCTTCTCAGCAATTTCAGTGCCTTCTTGACCGCTAATTCTCTCAATTATGTCTACCTCACACGCGAATACTCGGTTAATACCTCTACTGATGGACTGAACCTCACCTTCACCCCATCAAGCTCTCATCCACATTCCTTTGCTTTCATCAATGGTATTGAGATTGTGTCAATCCCTGATATCTTCACCTTAGGAAGTCCTCATCTTGTCATGGGTGGAGCTCCTTTTCCATACACTGTAGATCCAGACATGGCACTGGAGACCATGTATCGGCTCAATGTCGGCGGGCAATCTCTTTCCCCTATCCAGGATTCAGGCTTGTATCGCACTTGGATTGATGATTCAGAATACATTTTCGGGGCTGCTTTCGGGGTAACTTACTCCAGTGATCCCAATGTCACAATTACTTACACCACTGGTGTCCCGAGCTACACTGCGCCATTGGATGTTTACTCAACTGCACGATCCATGGGGCCTGATGCACAGGTCAACCTGAACTACAACCTCACATGGATTGTTACGGTCGATGCTGGCTTCTATTATCTCGTAAGGTTCCATTTCTGTGAGATACAGTATCCAATCACAAAGCAAAATCAGAGAGTATTTGATATATATGTTAGCAACCAGACTGTTCAGAAAGAAGCTGATGTAATTGCATGGAGCAGTGGAATAGGTAAGCCTGTCTTTGAGGACTATGTTGTCGTAACATCAGGAAGTGGACAGATAGATATGTGGATTGCACTCCATCCAGCTGTTAGAACCAAACCACAAATGTATGATGCGATCTTGAATGGACTCGAGGTCTTTAAGATTCAAGACAGTAATGCTAGTCTTGCTGGACTTAATCCACTGCCGAGGCCCGAACCACAGGTGGATGCTAACAGGATTTATAGGCAGTCCACAGGCCACAAGAGTAGAGCTGCAGCTATTGCCGGTGGAGTGGTTGGAGGGTTTGCTTTGTTGATTGTCGGTTTTTGCCTTGTGGGGTTCTACAGGCGTCGCAAGGTGGGAGGAAAGGATGCAGTTAGCAGCGATGGGCCTTCTGGTTGGCTTCCTCTCTCACTTTATGGAAATTCTCATTCTGCTACATCAGCCAAAACAAATGCCACCGGCAGTTATGCTTCATCACTCCCTACTAATCTATGCCGCCACTTTTCATTTGCGGAGATAAAGGCTGCAACGAAAGGTTTTGATGAATCCCTCCTCCTTGGGGTTGGTGGATTCGGAAAGGTCTACCGTGGGGTGATTGATGGTGGGACAATGGTTGCTATAAAGCGCGGTAATCCAATGTCCGAGCAAGGTGTTCATGAGTTCCAGACTGAGATTGAGATGCTCTCGAAGCTCCGCCATCGGCATCTTGTCTCCTTGATTGGTTATTGCGAAGAGAACTGTGAGATGATCCTGGTTTATGATTATATGGCACATGGCACACTGCGAGAGCACCTATACAAGACTCAGAAGCCACCCCTCACCTGGAGGCAGCGACTTGAGATTTGCATTGGAGCTGCCCGTGGATTGCACTATCTCCATACGGGCGCGAAGTATACCATCATCCACCGAGATGTGAAGACCACAAACATTCTGCTAGATGAGAAATGGGTTGCTAAGGTTTCTGATTTTGGTCTTTCCAAGACTGGTCCTACATTGGATCACACCCATGTCAGCACAGTCGTGAAAGGTAGTTTTGGATATCTTGACCCAGAGTACTTTAGGAGGCAGCAACTTACTGAGAAATCTGATGTTTACTCGTTTGGGGTTGTGTTGTTTGAGGTTCTTTGTGCTAGACCAGCTCTTAATCCAGCACTTTCGAAGGAACAAGTGAGTTTGGCTGAGTGGTCAGTGCACTGCCAGAAGAAGGGAATACTCGATCAGATAATTGATCCTTTCCTGAAGGGCAAGATTGCTCCTCAGTGTCTCAAGAAGTTTGCGGAGACTGCCGAGAAGTGTGTGGCCGATGTCGGAACGGAACGACCATCCATGGGTGATGTGCTCTGGAACCTTGAATTTGCCCTCCAACTGCAGGAGAGTGCTGAGGAAAGTGGCATTATCAGTGCCGGCATGTCTGATGAAACTCTGATGATCAGGAAGAAAGAAGTTGATGATCCATCCATGGAACCGAGTATCACAACAACATCAACCACCTCGATAAGTATTGGAGGGCAGAGTCTTGCAAGCGAGGACTCCGATGGCCTGACTCCTAGTGCTGTATTCTCACAAATCATGAACCCAAAGGGAAGGTGAGTGCAAAGGTGCTTTGGTGCACCAATCTTCGACGTGGAACCTAGCCCGTTCATTCGTTTTGATATTCATCTCTCTATAAAGTGTATTTGTTAAGTTTGCATTGTATGTTATTCATATCTGAGTTTTTAAGTAACACGTAGAACTTAAGTGCATCTTGTATTATGTACTTTTAAGAATGCATGGTTGTATCGTCAAAATAAAAGGTGGTAGTTTTATTACTAGTACTATAATGATTTGTAATTTTAAAAATATTGGATTGGTCTTTGCCTTCTGATTTCTGTTGAAATGGTGGATTTGGTTTTCTAAATGTTCAATGGAAAACTTGGCCTCTCATAACCAAGGTTTTTCGTTATATTCGACTCTTCATGAGCGTCTGCTCTCGTGTGAGTCTACTCTTTGATTATCAATGTTCTAGCCGCATTGTTACAGTTTCATGCTTGATCAACCAAGTCACTTCTATCATGGTTGTCACTATGCTATCGACATTGTTATAGAGCTCAACATAATCTCCCGTGCCTTTCCGCCTGACCTATCATCCCGATTGATCATACAACCAACCTCCCTTGCCGGATCAACCCCACAGCACGCCCAACTCTACCGCTACGCTGCCAAAGATAGAAGCTCGAAGCTTGCACCATCTAAAAATATCTCACCATTCCAAAGATTTGCTTACTTTCTTTCAGGATCATCAGAATCTGAACTGCCTTTCTAACTTGGTAGTTATTTTTTGACTAATCATGCAGAAAACAACACGATAATGCTTGGTGGTTTCGTTAAAGACCAAAATCGTAACATCTTCAAATTTTACCCAATGAAACACACTGATCTTAATCTTCTTTGTGAACATCCCTGAAATCCAAACTTCTATGGTTGCGGGATGTCGGTTTATGAGCAATTTAAAGACAGCAGCACTTCCAAAACCATAACAGCTCCGAAGCACTAAAATGCATTCTCCAATAATTTTTTTGGAACTTTGATAATTTTAACAAAGCTAGACAGGCGAATAATTGACTGTATAAATGGATTGAACTGTTGAATGTCAAACCACTTTTAAGTCAGGAATACTCGATTGAACTGTTGAATGGATGCTAAACAGGCGAATAATTGACTGTATAAATGAAATACTGAGATTCTGAGATGCTAGTTCTTTTTGGGTCTAGAAAAACAAGAAACAAGCAGGCAAATGCTCAGCTCAAGTGCCTTTGCGGCGTTTCACAAGTGCAACGAAACCAGCCTTGATAGGAGCGACTGAACGCGAAGAGCCACACTGCACAAGATGAGCAAATTCGTTACGCAAAAAGAAAACCAATGAGTAGAAGAAACAAAAGCAAGTTCTATAACAGGGAGATTAAAATTGCAGCGCAATTTCCGGGAAAACGAAGACAGACTGAAACATCGCGAGACAGATAGCATGAGGTGAGGTTTATACAGACTGCATCAGCATATCGTTTGTATGTTCTAGCGATGTGTGATTTTGTGAGAGGTAAAACAAAAGAAAATACGAAAAGTACAAATGCTCTGCTCTTTAGAACTACTGTACATGCTTTAACACTTCATAAAGCCTCAGAACAACGTATTCTTTTATCATACTGCAATCAAGCAATGTAGGCAAATCTAAGTCGTTGATCATCATGGGCCTTTTGATGAATTCAAACGATGAAATGTAGCAATATGCAAATGCAGAAGCAAAAAAACAAGATTACAATTTGAACACCGTATCAAGAATGAAGGACAGCTTAAAAGAATGAATGCTGATCGCTTGAAGTGCAAATTTATGGAGTCTGCACAACATATTTATGAACATGAAGTGTCAATGATGACAAAGGAATAATCCAAATATTGTTTACTGTTTTACATCAAGTAAAATCCAATCTGCTTATATTTTAAATTTTAATCCTTCCAAAAGCCTCAGAACAACTCGATATTTTTATCATACAGCTAATCAAGCAATGCAGGCAAAATATTAGTTGGTCATCATAGGCCCTGTGACGAATATAAACATTTATAAGGTCCACAAATAAAGGAACGAGGGGGAAAATATTCCTTTACCATTTTCGGAAAGGTGTCTCAACTAACTGAACAAAAAAGAATATCCAGTGTAATTTTCTAGAGTCTGAATATACACCTGCTGGGTGAGAACTATGATACGAAGATATTAGTTGTTATATTTGTCATAAAAAATCAATTCACATCATGTTTTATCAGAACACCATGTTCTTTATCATACAACTAATCATGAATGTAGGCAAAAGTATGTTAGTTGATCATCATAGACCTTATGGAACATAGATAGTAGTAGGAACCATCCACAAACAGATCTAAGTAAAACAATCAATTAACTAAGACATGTGATCAGTTTAAGTGCTCACTTGTTCACAACGAAGAAAGAACAATCGGTTCTCCTTTGAAAGTATGGTATCGGGACTTTTGCAGCCATTGCATATGACGTACTCATCTGAACAAAAATAATGATGATTATTGGTCAAATCATAAGAAACAAGACATGACACACTTAAGTGGGCAGATGAATATGGGCGAATGGCCAGGAGGGAGATTCGTTTTCTTTCCCTTTCCCTACCACCCATCCCCATCCTATACATCCACCTGAGTAAACAGGCTGTTAAAGTATGCTATTAACTGGCTAGATTTGAAGGTGAAATCCACCAGCAGGCTACAATGTGCTATGATGAGCTAAGTTACAAACCAAAGTTTTAAATGAAGTGGTACTTTGATTCGTGTTGCCAGTTCAATTGAGACAATATTCTAATGATCAAAATATATCCAAAGTTCAAACAGAAGTAGACAGCAGAAACCAGTAATGATATGCAGTAAACAGACCACTGATAATGACAGTTGATGGATCAGAAATTAAATTTCAAAATTCTCATAAAATCTTACTGATGTATCTTCTAAGGATGCCCTCAAAATTTTTTGGGGCAAATCGACCCTTAATAACCAGTCTCTGCTGTCCATCAAGTGATCCATTTGTTCCCATTTCAGCAAGTAAAAAATTCATAACATGCTCTGGTTGCCTATGCATCCTGGAAAACACATCTATTTTTAGAACAATGCAAGTTTGTCATCATCAAAACGTGAAAAAACCAGCCAATAAACCAGCCAAGCTTATCCTAATACAACAGACATTATTGCTTGGCAAGCTTTAAAAATTGTACACCAAAAAAAGAGTATCCACAATAACATATAAGAAACAGCATGAATGCACTAACTATTAGAAAGACTGATGTAAATGAGCATCCAAACATAAAAGAAAGTAGTCATACGTTTTGCAAAGATCCATAAAGTTCACAAAAACTGTCTTCTTGGTTCCTTCTCTAAGAACTTGTGGAGGCCTCATCACAGTTCTACGCCTATCTCCAGCAAGATCAGGGTTATTCTCACGCAGTATATTAAATACTCGACCCATAAGCTGCATTGTCATATGTAAATATCATGAGTTCAAACAAAAATCTGAGAACCATGATTCTTCTGAAAGAAAAAAAGAGGCCAGCAGCCATCTAACTGTAGCAAAGGCCTCTGTAAATTAAACTTCCAACATAGCATAAAAACTACATTGGTGCAAAAAATTTGACAAGGTGCATCTTTTATGTGACACTACAGTCTACAAAGCACACAAATAAAGGCAGAATCTGAGTTTGGTTGGTTCTATTAAAGGGGGTACAATGATTGTAACCAAAGAAAACATCAACTAAGATGGTTGCAGAAGTGTACAGTGTAATTATTTACTCTCTCCCGTCCCTCCAAAAAAAACACAAATTCATCACTTTAGTTTATTAACTCCAATGTAACAATCTAACGAGTGCTTCACACAAAAAGGAAAACAAACTTTCAAAACTATCCCCACCCAAAGAATTTTCTGGAACATGTACTTCAAAAGGACCGCTACTATAAAACTTAAACAAAGTAATTTTTCAAGAACATCTTCAACAGGGTAAAAATATGGAAAATAAGTTGACGGCACCTCTTCATACTTATAATCACGATCAGTTCCTTCCCAAGGATATCGACAAACACCAAGGACAATGCCTTCTCCTTCCTCATCCTCCCCAACTTGATCACCTGATGATCAATTACATTGTTATCTGATATCCAATTCATCAAAAACATTTTCTTGAATTTCTAATGGTAAAACTGAATGTCGCATATGCTTCACTATGCATAGTTCAGAAACATCACTAGGGACTTATCCTAAGGTGCTCTTAGTTAATGTAAATAGCTGAAGGGCACCCTAATTGTTTTAAAATTAGCCAAAAACAACTTTTTATTTAAATATTTACTTTTGCACAAATGACCCTAGGCAAGAGTTGCAAGACTCAATATATGTAAAGTGAATGCCTATGTAGTTAAACTCAAAAAAGAGTAAGTTGAGTTTAAAGCTCAGTGCACTTGATTCGTTGCAAATTGACACTCAATACCATGGATAACTGAGTAATTATGTTTTAAGAGCATGAATATTTTATTTTGTTGGAAATGCATATTCATTATTCAGAATGTATCCATTATTTGAATTTTTAAGAACACAGATTAAATTATCCCATACAAATCAGAATTGGCAGACTTTATGCAAATAGATCTTACCAGTTTGGTCTTGGTCTCCATTTTCATCATTCAGGAAGTTGGTTTCAACCTGTCAACAAATAAACAAGAGAATGATATATTTAAGAAAAAAACGTAGTTATAGCAAATTTGACACAGATCAGAGTAGAGCTTTCCTACTGACAGGTTTCTTCTTCTTTTTCTTCAAGCCAACTAAACTTGGTTCACTTGTTTCAGTAACTGCACGAAGGAAATACTTTTATTTTTAAAACTCCATATAAGATTTACCAACAAAGATGGATAAGATTTAAAGAGTAGAGAGTTTTCAACAATAACCATACCAGTTAGATTTTCTGTTTTCTCAGTTAATTTGTCTAGCACTTCAATAGGATCCTGAACCACAGGTTTCTTCTTTTTCTTCTTCTTAGTTGGATCAAAGGGTAAAATCTACATCCATTGTTTCCAAAAAAGAAAATAATTAACATAAAAAAAAAAAAAAAAAGAATAATGAAACAACATTGCCGCAGAGAAGGGCAAAATTGACGGCAGACTAAAGTGGTAAAATTAACTATAACTATACATCATAACGATCCTACGAAAGGAGCCATGCAACCAACAATTTAATAACAAGAACTAGCTAGGGAAAACCCAGTAATCGAATACCTCAGGCACCTCTTCCTTCAGCTCTGTCGGATGCTCACCCGTCATATTGTTCTCGACTTCAAATGCCCAAATCTGAATCTGAATAAACCGTAAACAGCAATCCAATCAGAGGAAAAAACAACAACCGGAGAAAGGAACAATCAAATCGAAGCTCCGATACCAAACGTAAACAGAAAACAAAACACATAAGAAGACTAGGAACATATTTCGAACAAGATCAGCCACACTCCACATCCCATTTCCTCCCAAACTAAAGCGTGATATATCTCCTTCGAATCGAATACAACGAAAACATCGACTAGAAATTTCAAGTACCTGGGAACAACTCACGATCCAAACCAGTATCCCGTAATCGTCAACGAGCTACACCGCGGCGAAGGCAGCAACGACAGCTCCGTAGTATCCCTCCCTTGACGGACGCTACTATGGCTTTAGCTGCTGACTATTTATATTTAGGTTGACGCTCGGGGTAGGGTTTTGCTGCGATGCCGCTGCAGTCAACCCATCGATCCGGCCCATTGAACCATGACAAATCCATGGTTTTGATCAGGACGGTAAATGAACGTGAATAAATTGATGGCGCTTGCTGTATATTTACAATAGAAATGATAATAAATTTGATCATAGTGGAATGAGTTTAGATAAGATTAAATTATAAAATTAGAGGTATTAGATCTGTATTTTAATTTTGATTTCTATCCCCAAAATATAAAAATGAAAGATTTTATTTTCATTCGAACCTTCTAAATCTGCCTATCAAATACCATTCTAATAACTTTTATAAAAAATGATGACATGGATAAAAAAAAGGAAGAATAGCATCTACTAATATTACTGAAAATATTGTGAAAATACTTTTGCAAGAAGGTTTTATTGAAAACGTTTGGAAACATCAAGAAAATAACAAAAATTTCTTGGTTTTAACTTGCGACATAAAAAATTAGGAAAAGAATACATAGAACTATTTTAAAGCGTATTAGTAGGCTTAGTTTACAAATTTATTTCAACTACTAACAAATTCCTAAAATCAGGTGGAATAGGAATTGTAATTCTCTCCACTTCTCAAGGTATAATGAATATTGATGTTAGTACTAAGAGCTTATTTATATTTTAATAAACATACGATTAATTAAATTAATAAATTTTTAAAATTTATTAAATTAAACAAATAATCTTTTACACATTCATTCATTAATATTCAATATTTTAAAATCATGCTCAAAGTTTTTGAACGTGTTGAATAATTTTTTTAAACTAAATAAATAAATTTGTATTCAATAATCAACTAAACAATGATATTTTATCAGAAGGCATACGTTGAATATAGTATTTACCAAAGAAGTACTCTAGTTGTGTTTTTACCAAAGGGTGTGGAAAATTTATGAAATTTCCTTTTTACCTCTCCCATGTTTGGTTCAGGGTTATTCTCTATAACCTTGGTTATCCATCCAAGGTTATATTGCTTAACCTTGTTTGGTTCAGGGTGATGAGTGATTCCCAAGTTATGTTTAATTCCTGCTACGTCAGTAAAATGATATTATAATCCGGAATTAGACAACCTCCAAATCGTAAGATTTTGGATGATTCCGGGATTAAGTAAATTTTTTTTCCCAAAAATATCCTTCGTTATTTAAAACCCTTTTGTTCGCAAACTAGGCAAGGAGCGTCCTGTCTTATTCTACTCGGCGATGGCGGCGACGAGAGTTCATCATCTCGTGTCTTCTTCTCTGGCCTCGCCTTCTTCGAACCAGCGGCGACGAGAGTTCTTCAACTCGGGTATTCTTCTCCGGCCTCACCTTCTTCGAACCAGCGGCGACGAGAGTTCTTCAACTCGGGTATTCTTCTCCAGCCTCGCCTTCTTCAAACCGGCAGTGATGAGAGTTCTTCACCACGTGAAATCTTCTCTGGCCTCGCCTTCTTCGAACCAGCAGCGGTAGCTTA
>JBAMIE010187987.1:550-12341 GCA_037177295.1 Kaempferia parviflora | reverse complement strand
TGTAAATACTTCTTAGTTTTGTCTATCCCACCTATACCACTGCCATATATTAGGATGTCATTAACATAAAAATAAGTACAATAATCCTCTTTGTGCTCTGTCCTACAAACACAAAATTATTTGATTTGCACTATTTGAAGCCAATAACACTGATTGTATTACTGAATTATTAAACCCGGGCCTTTAAGACCATAGATAGCCTTTTTAAGTCTACAAACCATAGTAGCATTCTCCCCCTGAGCAACATACCCTGGAGGTTGCTCTATAAACACGGTCTCGTGCAAATCGCCATAAAGAAAAGCATTCTTCACATCTAGCACATTGGCCAAGATTGATTGACAACCAAAAAGAATACAACTCTAATAGAATTCAGGCGAGGAGTAAGAGAGAACATTTGAAAGTAATCAACACCAAAAGTCTGTGTAAATCCTGACAAAATAAACAAAGGAGAATTTCTGTAAATATTTTCTGTATTCATTCTCTAAACGAATCACAATATATAGACTCGCGGGGATTATCAAATCCCTTAATTCTAGGGTCCAATATTCAAAGGAGTATATCAATAATTACCAGAATAATATCCCTTAATTCTAGGGTTTAATATAAGAAGGAATATAACAATAATTATATCAATTATATCCCTTAATCTTAGGGTCTAATATAAGAAGAAGCATCTCTCTAATTATTGTTATAATTAGAGAGATAATCAAGGGATATGAAACCAAATAAGGAAAGAAAAATATCTTGGCATCCCCCCTCAAATTGATGCGGGTAAGTCTATCAGCATCAATTTGCTATTGGGAAACTTATGTCGTTGCCTTTTCAAAGCTTTTGTAAAGATATCAGCTATTTGAAGATTAGTAGTAAGATGAAGAAGAGTGATCACTCTTCGAATAAACACCTCCCTAATGTAATGACAGTCCACCTCTATGTGCTTTGTGTGTTCATGATATACTGGATTTGCAACTATTTGAATAACACTAATATTATCACCATGAAGTCGAGTAGGAGTAGGCAAAGGAAATCCAAGTTCAGAGAGAAGTCCACGTAACCACACAATTTTAGAACAAGACGCAGACATGGCTTTATACTCCGCCTCCGTGGAAGATTTGGAGACAATATTGCATCTTACACCTCCAAGAAATCAAGGCATCTCCAAGAAAAATGTACCAACCTATTGTAGACTTTCTAGTATCTGGGCAGCCAACCCAATCTACATCACTGTATGCACAGTCAATTGAAGAGCAGATTTTGTTGGAAAAAACAATCCACGAGTAGATGACCCAATTAAGTATTGAATAATGCGATGAACTGCAGCAAAATGAAGATGTCGAGGTGATTGCATAGATCTGTACGGAGGCAATTTATCCAAGCCAGGAGTAAAATTATGAATAAAACAAACACAACCTAAATATGCGAGGAGGCACATAGAAAAGAGATTTGTTAGGATGAAGACAAGAGAAGGGAAGATCCCCATGTAACATAGTAGACAACATCCTATTTATAAGAAAACAAGCTGTGAGAACTGCATCACCCCACAAAAACTTAGGAACATGTATGTGATAAAGAAGATTCCGAGCTATCTCTAAAATATGACTTGTTTGCATTCAGCAACTCCATTTTGTTGGAAAGTGTACGCACAAGCAAACTCAAGTGCATTATGGTACGAAGGATGTGCAAGGCAACATAATATTGAGTTTTTATTTAATTATAAAATGATGTTAACACCTTAAGAACCTCACTCCTACTTTTGAGTAAATATAACCAAGTCATGCGAGAATAATCATCAACAAAAATTATAAAATATGGAAACCTCCTCTTGACTCAACCCTACTATGTCTCAAACATCATAATGAACAAGTTTAAATGCAAAAAAACTATGTTTATTAACTCTAAAAGGAAAAGACGTACGATGATGTTTGTCGAACTCACACGACTCGTACTGGAAATCAGTAGACGAAACGGGAACTAAATTTTTGAGAGTGGAAGAAGATGGATGACCTAGACGATAATGCCACTGATAAGGAGACAGTTGCTGAGAGTGCTTAGTAACTTGCAGGTGTAACCAAATCCAGATAGTATAAGCCATCACTCTCATGTCCTCCACCAATCATCCTTTTTTGCAGGTCCTTGAAAATACAATAGGATGGATAGCTTTTGTTAGCTGACTTATGGACAGTAAACTAATAGGAAATTTAGGCACAAAGAACATTATCAAGAGTGATATTTGGAGTGGTCTCACAACACCTCTTGCCCTAATCGGAGAATAGGTGTCATTGGCGAGATAGACGGGGGATAAAGATGAGGAAACAAAAGAGGAAGAGAAAACAGACTTATTACTGGTAATCTGAGCAGACGAACCGAAATCCAGTATTCAAGACTTCTCATAAGACATAACAAACACGCCGGGAGAGGATGAGACAATAATGGCAGAGGGAATTCTAGCAGAAGAGCAAAACAATTTCTCATAATCAATACGAGAAATAGAGACTATATCATCATAATCGCAGGGTGATGGAGTTGATAGTTCAGTAGATGCATTATTAGCCCATTCATGTTTACCAAACGTCAGCCAACACTTCTCAGAAGCATGGTTGGAACGACCGTGAATACATGAACAACTATTCCTGGTGGTATCAATTCCACGACCTCGAAAGAACCCACGACCACGAGTAGTCATAGCCGAAGTGTTAGAAGATGAGGAAAAACTGGTGTCAGGACGATCCGTGGTCACACGAAGAACCAGTGAGAGAGCATTCGATAACGTGGAAATGTTATCACTTGGCAGCAGATTATCCCAAACCAGTCATAGAGTGGAATCCAAACTGGAAAGGAACTTTGCAACCAAGAATTCCTCCAACTAATTCTTTCGAGTCAGAGCATCATAAGAGAGTGGATGGTATAACAGAATTTCATCAGCAGTCTCCCTAAGAGTAGCAAAATAATTACTAATAGATTGACCATCTTGGCGAAGAGCGAAGAATTTTTCATATAATTTGAAAACACGAGAAACGTTCTCGTCATTCGAATACATGCCCCGTAAGGCATCCTCCATCTCCTTGGCAATTTCCACCAACATAACATTAGTGCTCACTAACTCCTCCATGCTGTTGAGAAACCATGCCATAACAAAACAGGTCTAAAACCCAATCTACATATTTCAGATTTTTAGGGTCAGGAGGGTTGTTCCTTCTTCTTGTGAGACCCAGGAGTTCAAACGAACGTGACCACAAGAGATAGTTGGTCTCATTCAATTTAATAGTGGTAGCCAAATTGGTTTTAGAATATGAAGACTTCATCGTAGGAGAAAATCAGAGGCAGAACCTTAGTAGTAGCAGATTAGGGCAGCGCTGGTTGACCCTCTCCTTTAGCGATCTAGCAATACGTGAGATCCTGGTCGCAGGCGACAACAATAGGGCATAACAACAGGAGGTGGTAGCAGCAATAGGAGGCCACAACTCTTGTTGATCCAGCGGCGGTGGCGGCAACAACAGGAAGCAGCAACACTAGACGACGACGACAGTAGGCGACGGTAGTAGCAGGAAGCACATCAACAATAGTTGCGGCAGAAAAAAAAAAATTAGGTCAGGAGAATCTGCTCTGATATCATATAAAATAGAAAAATATTATCTATTTCATATCAAATAATCTGCTTACATGTATGTATTTATATACATAAGGAGGGAAAGAGGATCCTGTAATTATGGTATGTCTATCAATCATTAATTGCAATCAATCTTAATCCCTATAATCAAACTAATCTAAATCAATCATGATCCCTACAATTATGGGAATCTATGGAATTACTCAACACTGCTGAAAGTTGAGGGAACAGGAAAGTTTGAAGGCGGAGCTGAAAGCTCGCAAATTGTAGAATTCAATCTTGATCATACCTGGAAAAATTGAAAGGTTGTGGCTCATGGGAGGGTTGCTGGTTATGCTGAAGCTCTCATATCTCCTCTTGCGGCATGAGGGATGAGCGAACCCACATCCCGCAAGTGAAAATAAAGAAGAAAGGGCCATGACTCTGCTTGTAGACAAAGGAAGCAAGTGGAAACTAGGTTACACAACAAAAATTGTGAAGCAGAAGAAAGAGATTGTGACGGAGGGGGTGGGACGATGGGTTTTGTTGACATTGATAGTCTGCAAGATCCTAACGTGAGGATGAGGAGGATGAGTCAATTAGGTTTGCTTCTTGCCTGGTGCTCGATGTAGATGTTGAAGATGGTGGCTGCCTTGGGTTACGAGAGAAGGTAATCCCTATTCATCAGGGATTGGGGGAAATGTTCTTGAGGAGAGGGATCATGATGCTCCATAAGTATATTATTTTGCTAATCGATAATGAACAGAGATTATTGATATATTTAGGTTATTATGAATATTTAATCCAAATTTATTTAAACTGGCATTTAAGTACATTATTAATAATCTTTATGTAGATAAAGAATCATTTATGTAGATTTCTTAACTATAAATTCAAGGTACAGTGTGCTTTAACTGTTAATTGGGTTTTTATTATGTGTTGAAATTGAGATGAACGCCAACAATAAGATACTTGCTTCAATTTTTTTTTGCATGGAACAATATTAGATTTTATTAGTAGAACCTTAAGAGCTTTGATCCAATTCTACAATCTTAATGCATGATCCTCATCTGATCCTATGCAGGAACAGGCTTAATTATGTCGATCATTACAATAGATAGTCTCTCATTCCTTATAATACTTAGTTACTTTGTGAGAGACTTATATACGTATGGTTTAGCTACCGACTTCTCTAACCCATTTGATTTCTATTTTCTTCTCATCTAAAATCCTCAGATTAAATAAAACTCAGCCATTTCTGTCAAAGCTTTTTGTGAAACACGTCTTTTACTTGTTTTCAATGTCCAATCTCAGAAATGCCCTGCTCAAAATATTATTACATAGTAATCAGTAAAACATCTCTTGAATGTAAAATGATTCCCATTGTTTCTTCATCTAAATCTATTGCTAATGAATATTAGGTACCAAAGTAGCCTTGGTAATAAAAGAGTTGAACTCTTTGATATGGGTGCTGGAACCAGTGACCCTGTAGCTGAGGACAACGTTAAGATGGCATCAGGTAATCAGTTTCTTCCTCTGAAGCATCAGGGGCACATCAACATAGTATTTCTAGAGTTTTATTTTTAGTATCTTCAAATTATTTCTGATCCAGTATTGTCTTCAAATTATTACCCCACCCCATGTGGCTGTCCTATCTGTCGCTGAACTGTTGGCAAAAATAAATTGAAGGGAAGAGAGGATTATGGAGAATCATTTGCCCATTCACTAACTTGATTCAAATTATGTATCTTTTCTTATTTATAGAAACAAAGGTGACTCTTAGGTTTTGTGTATTTAGACCAAAAAAGGTTGCATGTATGAGTGGAAAGATAGATTTTTAAAATTCTCCATCCATCTTACTGTTTAGTTGGATGAATACCTTTTGCTTCTGGCCACCGAGCTTGGATGTGGAGCTTTGATCAACCCTTTTCTGAACGGATCATTGCCTACTGTTATCCTGTGGTAAGCCTCCAGAGGTGTCTTGGGTTGGGCAAGTGTTTCAACTGCATTTCACATCTTGACACTTGCATGGTTCAGGCGAGACAGAACTATATTTATATCTATGTTGTTTTTTTTAAATGGTCTACAAAATTGGGGTTGATACACTATAATTACTTGAATGGTTTTCTTAAATATTATGGTTTCCTATTTCACTCTTTGATTCTTTTTCGTATTACTATGTGATATATTGGTTCTTGCAGAGATGTCTAATCAAGAGCTCATATATACCGGAAGGCAGCAGATGGATGAGACTGATCAAGCTATTGAACGATCAAAGATGGTGAAACACCAAACTTCAAATTACTTTTCTTATCTTTTGGAATCATTTTTGATATATGGGATGTTCTCACAGGTTGTCGAGCAAACCATCGAAGTAGGTACTCAAACTGCTGCTAATCTTAAGGGCCAGGTAACTTACCTAAGATTAACATTCCTACTTATTTATCTCTGTATGAATTTAGCATGTATAAATTGTTGGCTCTAGTCCTTGCTTCTGTTTTTTAAAGAAAATATTTTGTCGAAGGTATCATTTGGATGTTAGGGATTTCTTTTTGGTTTAGTTTAAGAATATATTTTGTGCCTCTCATCTATAGCTCTTTTTCTTTAGTGGTTTGTTATGCACTCCACCATGACTGACATGAACCAGTTTCTCACCCCTTGTTGCAATCCCTGCTTCTCATTGAAATTTGCAACACCCAACACCCAGACTGTGCCTTCACACCAGCAACAAATAACTCTCTGACTCCCTAGATCCTCCCTCATGGTTCCTTCTTGTGTGGGTTGGCCTTCACCAAACCATTTGTGTAAGGCGACTCTCAGTTGTGAAGGCATTGGCACCCCATGCTCGTCCTAGAAGATCTTGAGATCAGTGGTCATTGGCACCTTTTCATCATCTCATTTTTTTTTTTCTAAAAAAAAGGTGGTTTGTTTTTAAGAGGAAAGGACAAAGAGCAGATGTGCTGAAAGAATTAAAAAGGACAAAAAAGGAGTGCTAAACAAAAAAAAAAGGTTGGATTGACAAAAGAGGTGAGAATGGTAATTAAAAAAAATACATATTTGGAGAGAAATATGTGATGAATCTATTTTCACAACCTTTAAGAGTTTATCTTCTTTTCTGATCTCAAGTTGAGATACTATTAGCTTCTGTCTCACCTTCCTTCATTAATTTTATGTGCTTGATGTAAAATGAGATTTGTTATTTTAATTGTTTCTAACATATCTCTACTCCGTTATTCTTTCTTGATGCCTTCTTTTTCTGGACAAAAATGATTAAAATTTAGTTTTGAATCAAACATGCAGAAAATAGTTTCTTGGAAGTTGTTTTTGAATGCAATATAGCATGGGCCTCCTATATGACCATAAGTTTAAAAAGGCTAGTAATTATGCCTTAGTTAATGAACTTGTCTCCACCTATAAATTCTGCAAAAAGGTGAAATCCGTCACCCTCCCCCATTGCCCCACACCATTGGGAGGGAGTAAATTTGGAAACCGAAGCTAGCCATCACATGGGAGGGTAATTCCTTGGTTTTTACCGGGATTCGACCCTTGCTCAATTCTGCAAACCTGCCATGTGATAACTAACTCGGCTATGCCTTGGGGGATCACGAAGGTGATTACATGATATGGCTTTAAGCAAAAGCAAGTGAGGGGCGGGTCTTTAACTCTTAGGTCTTGGGAGCACAGGATTTAAAAGTTGGAGGGCGGGTCTTTAACTCTTTTTAACTTGTACGCTGTGCATTTAATCCTGTGATTTTGTAGACAGAGCAAATGGGTCGAATTGCCAATGAGCTGGACACTATCCAATTCTCAATCAAGAAGGCTTCTCAGTTGGTGAAAGAGATTGGTAGGCAGGTTTGTTTTTAAGTTTCTGTTTTTTCTAGATTTCCCCTTCTCTAGGCTTTCATTTGTTTTCTGCTTGCCAATTCTAAATTTTCTTAACAGTATTTCAACGTAATTCAGCTTGTCTATCTTGATTCTAGATTCTTTTATTTTCAGGTTGCTACTGATAAGTGCATCATGCTCTTCCTATTTCTTATAGTTTGTGGTGTAATTGCAGTGATCGTCGTGAAGGTACTTCTCACTTTTTCTTATAGCATTCTCAAGCATCTTCTGGACCATATTTTCATTTATTTTGAGACTGGATCATTTCTCTTTTAAGTATATTAATGTAGTAATGAAATTTAATAGAAAATTGTGATTAACAATTAAACTAGATCAGTTCATTTTTTTCAATTGAAGGGGAGCCTTAGCGCAACGGTAAAGTTGTTGCCGTATGACTTGGAGGTCACGGGTTTGAGTCACAGAAACAATCCCTTGCAATGCAAGACCGTGTATAATAGACCCTAGGCCCTACATTGATGGGAGCTTCGTAAACCGGGCTGCCTTTTAGTGCATTTTTTTAATTAAACAGAAGCACTGTACATCTGCTAACTAGTTCGAGTTAACAGTCACCATATTAACTTTGTCATCATCAAGTCGTGTCAGTCTCAAATATTTTATGGTTGGCTACATAAATTTTATCCTTCTATTGAATATTATGCAAGCTTATTACTAATAATATCTGTGATGCGTGATTTTTGGCTGATCTTCTAGTGTGCATGCATATTGTGGCACTTGGGTAGTGGATACCTCACCCTACAAATCACTTGTGGTGATGATCTAACCTTACAACATATTCAGTTAAGATAGACACTTTGACGATGGCTATCAAGTCCTACATAATTCTCAACATTTCCATCCAGGCATGGGAGGATTTCACATATGCCCTACTAAAACATATGTCAATTGTGCAGTTCAAGGTTTTAATAGCACCAAAACCAGAAATAAGCTATTCTAAAAAGAACTCCTAACATTTTAATATTTCTGTTTGCATTGTGGTTTCTAGGGGTTTCAGTATGACTTAATGGAAGGGGCATGGCATGGACAAAGTTTCTATGGTTTCCTAGATTTACTTATCGGATAGCAGCGGCCTTAACAATCTTTTACTTTGTTTTTTGTTACTTATAGATTGTGCATCCGAACAACAAGAGGATTCCCGATATACCTGGATTAGCGCCTCCAGCTCCAACAGGAAGGAAATTACTGTCTGCTTAATTTCCGTCAGTATCTTTTGTGATCAGATGTTTGGGTTACCATGTCCAAAGAATCGAAGACAGAGAAACTGAAGTGTCATGATTGCTGTGTGATAATTCTTTTATATCTTGTATATGATGTTCTCGTTATGCTCTTGTTGTCATAAATATGGTTTCTAGATTGTTTATTTCTATAGAGGTAATCTGCCATTTGCCTGGCAGATTTCCTGACACGGCGCTCTCTTGTAATGTTGTTGTATTGTGATTGCTTAGAGCAGAATATTGGATCATTCTTGCTGTGGGTGTGAATGTTTACCCATCAATTCTTCCTGGATGCAATATCTTCAACCATTTTGTACATGCTTAGGCGAGAAACCAATTGAGCTTGATATTGTTTGTGTATTCCATTTCATGTTACCGTCTGAGTTTGAGTTTGTAACTTGTTTCCTTCCTTGGGTTCGTGCATTTTCATGAGCCGTGTGAAAATCTGGTGTCATGTTTTCTTGAAAATATCACATATTCTTTTTAGCTTTCTTGTATTGCTGTATAAAACTGTAATTGCAAAATTTTCAATTCCAGGGAACTAGAACGGAAAACCATTCACAATCTTTAGGTCCTTCAAATCTAATTTGCTTATTATTAAACCGAATAATTGCTGACAATGGAGATTTAACTTAATGATATAATTAACGAAAGAAATATGAAAAAATTTATGAAGTTTTGTTGGCCCTCTCCACCTTATGTACTAGGAAATGTAAATTTAATTATCCACCACAAGTATAATCTCCCTGATGTGAAAATTTGTCTCCGGGGCTATGATGCAACAGTAAAGATGTTCAGTTATCTTTCAGGCACCTACAGTTTAATTTTCAGCTACGGCGTATTTGTAGAGATTTTTTTTTAGGTCGGGTCGGTCACTTGAGACTCAACATTATCCAACCTAATTAATCATTCCTAACATGAAAATTCGAGAAATACTAAATAGGCAAATTTAGATTGCAGGCCATTACACTCCCACAACGACCCGATCGGCATTATGTGACTTCATTGGAAACTAGTCCGATCGAACCGGTTCCAATTTCTTGCACATTAAAATCCATGATCTTTTGGATTGTTCGAGCTTATCTCGAAGCCCTTCTACCTCTGTTTTCCGACCCCGCAAGTATCGGAAAGACTCAGCTACACGCTACTCGACGGCTCTCCCTAACAATCGTGTCTTCCACGAACTTTGATCAATGGAAAATCGAATATATAAATGTGAGTATTGAGGTAATCATGCAGCGACAACTTCCAACGAGGGACAAGTCGCTCACAAGGGCAGGGCGTAGCCAAGGCTGAGTTGCATTGGCTAGTCAATTTCTATATAGTCATCACCCCTAATAATATTATTTCAAAGTTACACTGGCTTCAATCCAGTGTCAATTTTTATATAGTAATCATCTCTGACAATATTATTTTAGGTCAACACTGAAATAGGTTCTATATGAACACCGAGTGTTGGAGCAATTGAACTAAGATTTAGTCCGGAATGAGTGATGGAGCTATTAAACTAAAATTTAGCCCAGGATGAGTGATGATCCTAGCTACGCCATTAGTCGCTCGGTAGTCGAAGCCGATCATTTCGCATTGTCGACTTGGATTTACAATTATATCCTTAGAACATCTACAATAGTAAGAGAACTGCTGAAGAGGTTTTCCCATAATCACTACACTGTCACATCAATATTGATTTTGCTTGATGAGTCACCTTTGTCGAGCATGATTAAGTCATCAATTTTCTAGAGATAAGAAGGACTATGGAGGAATTTGCAGAGCCTGGGAAGAAACAAATAAGAAAGACGACGATTAGAAGGATGGCAGGGACTATGGAAGGATTCGCCAGAGTCTGGGAAGAAGAAATAAAAAAGGAAAGGATTAGAATGACTGACACAGGTATTCCAGCTCGATCATTGTGACGTTCAAGTAAGTCTATGATAGAGTAGGCAACCTTTTATAGGGCTATAGTTGTGCAACCTTTGAATCTTGGGATAGATACAAGAGCCTATTACAATAGCGGCCACATTATGGACTTGAAAGATGGTTAATCACACACACATTCTATATGGAATTTCTTATGCTAATAAAGTGTTTCTTGACTCAGCTGTTGGAGGAGCTAGTATGAACAAAACACTTGAAGAAGCTGAGGATATCACTGAGAGTGTAACATTTAACCATCATAAGTGGGCTAATGAAAGAAATGTCCCTGTGCAATACAGTAAATTTAGGGATTTTATGGCAGCAAGATTAGACGCAATGAGCAAACGCTTGGATTCGTTGTTTATAAATCATGTTAATGCTGTCAATACTTCTTATGAGATTTGTACAATTTCAGGACATGCTGGGGAGAATTGTTCAGTTTTGGCATGCATGCAAAATGGTCAAGTGGAACATGTGGATGCGATTAACAATTTCAATTCTAGGTCAAACAATCCATACTCTAGCACCTACAATTCGGGATGGAAAAACCATCCAAACTTTTCATATTGATCAAATCAAGGATAATTCCAAAAATTAAGGGAGTTATGGGCAAAGTTATAAACCACAACCACAAAAGTCAAGCATAGAGAAAATGATGGAACAATTCATAGTCACTCAATCGGAGGCCAATGAAAAGTTTCACTAACAACATTCTAACCACAAAGTCATGATCAAAGAGTTGAAGACTTCGGTTGATTATCTTATCAATCATACAAAAATGTTTGAAAATCAAGTGACGCAAGTGTCAAATTCAATTTCCATAACTCCCAGGAAATTTCTAGGACAATCGGAGATAAATCCGGTGCAACATTGTAATGCCATAAAGTTGAGAAGTGGAAAGATGTTACAAGATTTGACAAAAATCTTGAAGGAGGTACCAAATGATCTTGCTAAGGGGATTGATGCACAAAAAATGCCTATGGTGGTAGAAGAGTCAAACAAATCAAAGGAAACAAATGAAGACCACTTACTTTAAATCTCCGGTTCAGATTTATCAACCACTCATCCCATTCCCATAATGCTTGGCTAAGATTAAGCAAGATGAAGAGTTTGGAAAATTCTTGGAGATGATGAAGAAAATCTATGTGGAGGTACCATTGCTTGATGTCATGCACCAAAT
>JBAMIE010187980.1:0-12342 GCA_037177295.1 Kaempferia parviflora | reverse complement strand
AAATTAAAATAAAATAAAATAGCAAACCAAATACAATGATTTAACACCTGTCGGTGGAATACTCCTGGAAGATTTCAGTTTCTTTCTTTTTCACTGATGCAAAGTGTGCCCGTGCTCTTCATCGCCAATCCCATGATAAGATGGAGGTCATGGAGGCCAAGCAAGTACTAGCTCCTTAAATGAGAAGGTTATTTGTCACACTCATTGAACTTTGTTCATTAATACAAGTCTACCATCTAATATCAAGACAGCTACACTAGGACAACACTGGAGGTGGAAAAACTTCATACAATTTTATCTTCTTACAAAGGAATAACGAGCTGAGCAAGAGAGGAACATGCAACATAAAGAATGAACTTTGGAATGAAATTTGTAAAGGATATTCGAAGTTGTTGGTGGTTAACCTTAGCTACAAGGTGTTGTACACCTTACTGCACACACATTAAAGATAGGGATGATAGATATAACTTTATATCCTTCATACTTATTTTCATTTATTATATTCATATTCATCCTTGTACACATGGTATTTAACTTTTATATTCATTTTCATACCTATCAAAGGATCGAGTATTCATATCTTACCCATCATCTTATTACTATCTACCACTCTTATTTAAAAAAAAAAAGTATTTCAATATACTTGTCTGCTCTTCAGCTTTTCTCGTCTCGCACTCCTCTAATCGGGTGAGCATTTCTCATGGAAAAAAAAGATGAGATACGTATTGGTGATCGAATAAAGAGTCAAACTAATTTTTTTTCTTAAACAGGAAGAGGACTAAAACTCTCTTCTTTTAATAAAAAATGAAGCTTATACATATATTATCAAGTATCGAGTAAGTTATGGATAGAATTTTACGACATTCATTTCCATACCCATATTTAATTATCTGATTACTATAATTGAGTCTAAAAATTACCTCTATATCCTTCTCCATTCAAATTGGATGTTGGATTCCAATTGGATTCGGATGAAATTGCCACCCCTAATTAAAGAAAAGGTTTTAATTGAAAAAAAACTAATAGAAAAATATAATGACTTTTATTTTTAGAAAATATTAATTAAATTAATGTAGTCAACCTAAAAGCAAGCCAGTAAAATTAATATTAATTGAAAAAAAATAGAAAAATTACAAAGCTATACACTTAAAGTATCAAATCCATGAAAATTTTAACAAATGTAATAAAGATAAACTTATATAATAATAAAATATTTAAAAAATGCATACCTATTGAAATATTTAATTCAAAATTAAGTAGTATCATTTAACATAAACATAGATTTTCAAAAACTAAAAGAGGGAAAAGATATTAATTGTAAATGTTACCTTAGATGAGAATAGAACCTGGACATTTAATCTCATGTTTATCTTGGCTCCCTAATCATCATCTTCAATACCCCTGCTGTCTGTCTGGTCTTTTAATCATCATCTTCAATACTTGTGAAACTAGCTTAACATCAAAAGTTTAAATCTCACCAGATAATTGCTAAATGAGACATTGTCTAGAGAAACAATAATTACTTAATGGAGCAGTGAAGTGCTTCTCTTTCACAATTAGATATCACACAACACCAATTATTAGTGGCTGAATGTGATCATGCAATATCACATTTAAGACAAGTGACTAAGATGAAAGACAACTCAACCAAGTGGCTGATCATTTTAACTTAATGAACCAATCAATAAGGCAGTCAGGCAGATAGATGATTCCAAACTTTTGGAGACATTCCACAACCTAAAGCTCTCCACGACCTTAAGATATAGAAAGCCGTGCTAAAAAAAGATGCGAGGATGAAAAATGTAACAGAAGTTATTGTTGCAAACGCTGGAAAAACTTGAGTATACCATTTTTCTCATTTCTTAAGCTCTGTTTTTTCTCTGTCTTCCCTTTGGGCTTCTTCTGAATCTTGTCATTTTCAACTTGTGGTGTTGCGGGCTTAGATTGCATGCTTCTCTGCGATTCCGGCATGCAGAAATTGATTTTTTCTGGATCACTTTTTTCCATTTTCCTCCTCTTGAATGGATTGTTATCAGGTACCAAGGAAGTTTCCCTCAGTTCAATCTCTTGTACTCGTTGGCACTCCTTCGGTGCAACCAACTTGCTTAGTGCTACAGCTTCTTTAACATACATGGGATCCAACTCTGTGACCTTTGTGATTACTAAACGCATCAATAGACATTAAGAGATGAGTAAAAGAACATGAAATGCTAATGTAGATATCATGCGGAATGGTGACTAGGGAAAATAGATACTTGGGCTTATTTGCTTTCATAAAATATAATATTTGTTGGAAAATAGTTATCAGTTGGTGGGAAAAGTGAGTTCTAGCAATTGTCATACTTTCCTTGAGGTTTGATTCAACTCCGCCAGTGTGAAACCTGTAAGGCCTCGTACCAATAGAGATATTTTTCCCACGTGGGACTATGTTTGCAATCTTACAATCCCAACAATCCCCCCTTCAAATAGAAAGTCTATCCATTTGATGTCTGATTCTCAACCACCAGTACTTTCTGCCCCTTGGTCCAACCGACCTACGAGGACTTCCTTACCTAGACGCAACTAGGACTTCCTGCCCAGATATGGGAGCCCCTACTTCATTTGTTCGAGGTCAATATTCTACTCACATGGTTTGATTGGATCATGACTCTTATGCACAGTTGGCGATTAGTTCTTTTGCAGTCTCCTTCAAACAAAAAATCTATCCATTTGACGTCTGATTCTCGACCCACCAGGACTTCCTGCCCCTTGGTCCAACAGACTTACGAGGACTTCCTTACCTAGACACAACTAGGACTTCTTGTCTGGTGTCTAGTCCTCTTGATTCAAATATGGGAGTCCTTCTGGCACAGTCGGCGGTTAGACCTTCTGGCAATCCGAGCTCTGATACTAATTGTTGGGTCCAAAAGAAATTTAGATATTAAACCCTCATAGTTTTGCTTTTGAGTTCTACCCAAAAGTCCTCGTACCAATTGAGATATCTTTCTCTTATAAACCTATGATTTTTCCTATGTGTTTTCAATGTGGAACTATGTTTACAACCTTACAACCCAACAAAATCAAACCATTATCTGACCGTTTCTTTGGATACAATAAGATTGGTTGTCATTCTATGAATTGCACTGCAGAGAAAAAGCCTATGATCCACCTCTCTTGGAAACAACACAACCAAAATTTGACATCCAGAATATGCAATTGAATGGATGAAGATGTCTACAAGGATGAAGTGGATTGCTATAGCTTGAGGGAGATAGGAGACTTGATGATTGTTGCATTCTCACTAAATTTGATGCATTAAAATTATAGACTAGTCCACACCTCTTGAATAGTTTGCCTCTTGGATAGCACCCAACTAGACTTAATCTTAAGCCCTTGGATGTTTAGACGATCCAAATCTCACTTGTCTCACATTATGCCAATGGATCATACTACTGAGGCTGAAATTAGATCATTGGCGCAAATGACTAATTGACAAAACTATCGCACTTGGTGGGCTAGGTAAATGTTTTTTCCATGTGGCAATAATTTAACATGGAAAGGACTTCAGACCACATGTGAGCACCCATAGTGCAAGTGTGTGACCACACATCTGGGTCGATTATTTGGATTGCACATAACCTCACCATGTATAAAGCACATGGTGCCTTCATTCATTATTCAAAACATAAGTAAGTGTACATTTAAATGTCGCAAACTCCCACCAAAACCAAATGTAGGACCAAAATTCCCATATGGACTTCAAGAGCTCCTTTTTTTCTTCTTTCTCCATATTTTGATAGTCTTTTAAGAAACACCTCTTTTAGGGGAACCCTTTTAATATGGTGTATATATTCCTTCAAAACCATGGAATTAAGAATTTGGCCTTGTTTGAATTCAGAAAATTTAGGATCTCACGAATAAGTGATTGACCTTCGTCAAATCCACCCTCATTATTTATGTGGATCCTAGAACTTCCAATGGGCACAATTCCTTACTGCCAATTATCACTAAATAAAACTTAGAGAACCTTCAATTAAGGAACCAAACATAATCATCAAACTATACAAGACCTTCATGAACACCTTTATCATGTCATTTGTTACATGAAAAGGAAACTTTGTAACATATGAAAAAACCATTGAAAATATGAACATGGAAGAGCTTAGTGGAGTGAGTCCAATAGAAGCTTGGCAACATACTTGAAATTGAAAGGTAGATTTCAAGATCTGGGTTTGAGCTTGTAGAGAAGCTCATGACTTAGGTTTGGGCAAATGTGAGCAATGTTTGGTAAGACGTGCTTGGCAATTCAAATTTGAGTTGGTTTGGTACTTTTAGCATGTCCATATCAATTTTATAGACATCAAATTGAGACCAAGGTAGACCCGATCCCGGGTCGGGTCCGAATCGGATTCGGCCCGGACTTGTAACCTAGTCAACGGGTTGGTTACCCATGGTTAACCAGTTAACCGACAGCTAAATAAAAAGAAATCAGACTGTTGGAACGGAAGGGCAAAGAGTGCATAGTGTACATCTCATGCAACCAACAAGGACTACTTAAACCAATGTCTAAGAGGGAGGCACCCAACTAAGGATAGGGAGGAAACTCAAGCTTAGGGAGAGCTTTTAAGGTAAAACCTAAGGTATCATTTTATAATGAAATTCTTTTTTGTTATGATAAAAAACAGGTTAGAACTAAATTTTATGATTTAGTGCTAGGATCGATATCATGAAAATAGGAAGTATGATAAATTTAAGGACAATTCTTGATTATGTCACAGATAGAAAGCTACCTCAACCAAGGATAGAAAGCTAGAGTGACATCTAGACAAGAATCCTAAGAAGGGTAGACATATTCCTAGAAAGAACAAGATTCAAACTAGAATGAAAAATCAAGAATTGAGGATTTAGAAATGGAAAATCAAGTCTTAAGGTCAAAACTTAATAAATTAGAAAAAAACCTTCGGAAAATGAAAAATGTGTGCAGTGGTTAAAGAAACAAAATTTAGGATTAGACAAGCAAGAACTATCCAAGGACAAAAAGATTTGAGATACAAACTAATGTTCAAAGAGAGTATGTCATCCTATTATAGAGTTTTATATAACTATGGAACCAACCATAGTTATAGGAGTGGAGTTTAGGTTGTAAGCGAGGTACCCTTAATGTTGATTTTGATGAGTATAGCATGACTAAGGCTTCTAAAAAGCCTAGAAGGTTCATTAGACAGATATTTGGGAAGTTATCCTTGGTAAATACTAAATACACAATACATCTAAGGAGCTCTAATAGGTATTGGATTCTTAAGAGCATGAGTATGATGATCCCTTCACACTAAATGTGTTTAGAGTGTGCCAATTTAGATTGAAAGGGTACTTAACCTAACTATAGTAAAGTTGACACTTTAGATTATTTTCTAAATATGACTGTAAACTACCTTGAAAGTGAAGTATTACGAAATAACATTAGACTTGTTATGTTATAAGAGATTAAATATTGAGCTATGTAGTAAGCATACAAGCAATAGATGAGAGATGTTAAGATGAATGTGCAGACACATGAGAATGGACAATACAAAAAATATTAAAGAGAAAATTGAAGTTATACTTGTTGAGAAAAAACTCCTAAAGATACATTTAAGATAGTAAAAACATATACTTAAGTCAATCAATGATATAGGAAGATCAATATAGTTACCTTTATTTAAGTAGGATAAAGACTTAATTGTTAATATATCATTGGTTTGTAGTCAAAGTTGTTCTTTGTATCATTGACTTGTAGCCATGGTTTTACTTCACATCACTGCTTGTAGCCAGTGTTACTTACGTAGTTTCATATTCTCTTTTTTTTTTTCAACCCAATAGAGGTAGCTGTCAGCCCTTACTGTTGGAAAGAACACGTGTGGGGATAGATAGAGTTAGGTTAGAGGGTATGCCTTAACCAAGGCTTTCTTTTCCTTTCTTATTCCTTCTCCTTGTCGCCTTCATTGATAGCCAAATATTTTCCATAAGAACTCCATAGGTAGCTTATTTTATCGTTGATGCAAACTCTCGGTAAACATTAGCAATGTATTGTTGAGTCCTCTTGGCATCAGCACGACAATGATTCAATATTGGATCCCTTGTCATTTCTCATCTTTTTTTATGGCAGTCGACAAGGCATGTATAGAATCTATTCTCGGTACATTGTAAAAAAATCCTTCAACTGCAACTCATTGCCTGCATTCAAATCATAAAAATATACTTGTATATTTTTGTTGAGATTCTCTTTAATATTTAACAAGTTTTTGTAGAGAGATTTGAATGGCCAAGTGGTGCACACATTTTCTTCATTGTTAATACTTTATGTGGATGATAGTGTTTGATGTTTGGAGATGAACAAATTCAAATTTTGAAGATGGCCAATCATGAATTTGAACTGAAATTTTCCAATTTGCATCAACATCATTTAATCTAAATAATTGTTTCAGATTTGAGGTTACTTGAAAATCACGATCATCCAAAAAAGCAAAATTAACATTAATAAAAACTATAAATTTCTCAGACATAATATTGCTTTAAATTAGACTGTGTTTATGTTACCCAAAATGCTCATATAGTGATGATATCCTTCATATTTAAATGTCATCAAATAAATATAGTACAATAATCAAACTTAGCCGACCCCACCTAGTGGGATAAGGCTTGGTTGTTGTTGTTGTTTACAATAATCAAACTCAAATTTGTTACAATGTTTAACGGACATTATTAGAAACAGTCATTCAATAAATGTTTTAAAAAAGATGTATCACTAAGGGAATATCCGAATATGTGCAGGATATTAAGTTTTAGAATGATATTTTTGAAAACTTATGTAAAATAATACTTTTATAAAGGCATGCAATCTTTCCTAATTCCAAACGATATTGTGTCAAAAGTACTTTTAAATGTAGCTGGTAGGAAAAAAACTGAAATCCTATTTCTTGGTGTTAAATGAGATGTATCACTAGCATAATATGGTTGATAAGGTTAATAAAGAACAGCTGACTAAATGCAGACAAACTTACATTCAATATCCTCCTCGCTATCCTCTTCGAAAGATATTTTGAGTTCATCGGTAGGAATAGAGTTGAAACAGGGGATGCTGGCTGAGCCCGAGCATGCTTCCACTTCAGGGAGGTAATCAAATTCTTGCAAGGTAATAGGGTTTAACTTTCCTTCTGCAATAGCAGCAGCTACTGACCGCTGGAGTTCCCTTATTTATAATCAAGGAAAATTTTCTCAAAAATAAGAATTGGAAATACTTTGAAGAGGACTATTGGATCAATGAAAAACAAGTATGCTTCAATAACTTATACCTTGGTTTGGTGAACAAAATTAAAAAAAAAATGTTAAGAGAACTTTTTTTATGTAGGATACGGTCCCAGAAGATCCAGGTCACCAGTTAGAAACTCAAGTTGCTCCCCATCCAAAGGTTTCAAATGCGTAAGTGCTCGAGTTACAGCATCATATCTGCAAATATAAATAAATAAATGAATGAATGAGCCAAGACTCTAGAAGAGGAAAATTTGTTGCATTGCATATCTTACACACGAGCATGCTGAAAGACTGCTGCTGCTTTTCTGAAAGAATCACAATAATGCTCTGGCATCTTATATCGCTTCTCAAGCTTCAGAACTGAAAGTACCTGAAACAATATTAGAACATGAGCATGAATAAATGATCAAATATCAGTTACAGTAATTCCTATCATTTTTCTGATGGATACCAAGACATCTCTTATTATAATCAGATATAACAAGTGGATATAACATAAAGAAATAAAAAATGACTAAACGTTTTTGACAGTTGAAGCCGAAGCCTAATGGCATGTATGAGAAATTGAACCAGATAGTATAGGTGCCAAAATGAACAGCAGAATCTAGATGGTACATGTGCCAACCTTTGCTCAGAACACTACATGCAGCCCCCTACGGCCCACAAGGGTAATAGTTTCCAAACACTTGATCAATGATACAGAAACAATCAATCAAACTCGAGCTTTAACATCCAAATATGCATATGCAAGATTCATAGGCTGACTAAGAAGGAACATTTGATTTTGTTTCTATGAGATTTGGTCATAATGATTTGACTAAAAACATGAGAATGGAACAAACAGGCTTACACGATCCAAGTTTTTATACTTGGCAACCAGAGAATAAGCTCTTTTAATCCCAATGCCTGGGATAGAAGGAAGGAAATCACATCCGGCCAGCACACACATGCCTGTCAACACATGAGAATACCTTGAGAATTATCATGAACCATTTTAATAATAAACCTAATGACTAACAAAATTAATAGAAGACTACGAAATTTAAATCACATATAATACATAACATAATTATCATTCTTTAAATAGAGGTATGCACTATAAATTGATGAAAATCAAGGAAAATAAGGACCAACCTGGCTATAAAGGGGACAAACCGGTAAACATATATTCAGCTAAATTAGAGTTTAGTGTGAACTAGCAAAAACAGGTCGCTCAACCAAAAGATATCAAGTCCAGAATTTGGATAAGCCGATCAGCATTTGTTATTCCTTAATATTTAATGTTCTTTGTGGATGGGAAAAAAGGGTGTAATAACAGAAAATTCCAACAGCGTAAAAAACATGTCAATTAAGTCACTATTTTCCTTGGCCAGGCAGCAAGTACAGATAACAAAAGCGCCTAACTGAAAAACATTTTAGATTTTGAAGGGCTGATATAAAAGTCGTCTCCATATTCAAACAACATTGCAAATCAAAACACTTGGATGTCACCTAACTGTGCCACCACCTGTATCTGTAGTTAACAGATGAATTTGTCACTGAAAAAGGTTAATTACAAGTTAACTATTTAGCTTTATCATAGTTTTGAGTTTCATAGAAAATGTCATTGGCACATAAACTGAAAAAAGTTATTACAAGTTACCTCTTTTGGTAACTTGTAAAATTGTATTTCCAGAAAGCTATAGATATATTACTCCATCAATGGCATATAAAGTGATCCAGGTCAAAAAAAAAAGTTGTTATAAGTTACCTCTTTAATTTTATCATAGCAAGTTAGAGGTGCAAACTATTATTAATTGAGTTTTCAGTGATTACTTGAATCAAACCTTGAATTTGGAACAGATTTTACAGAACTACTTAAGAATAATAGTTGTATTAAGATGCCTAATAAATGCAACTCTGACCTGTGAGCAATTCTTTATCAAAATCTTTGAAGGAAAGTTCATCAGAATCAGTGTCGAAGAGTCTATCCATAATAATTTCCTCTCCGTTTCCATAACGATCCATCTTAAATACAATCTGGAACAAAAGATTCTGATTAGTCACTCTACGAAGTCAAGAAAAAAAAACACTAGAGGATGTTCTAGCATCCATACAGCTTGGCAACCATATGCTATGAGGTCACTGTCTTCTGTAATTATAGCAGCAATGCCACCTTGATCAGGTTCACGCAAAGATAAATATGCTAATTGAGCATCAGCCTCATAAGGAGCAACAACGAACTCAATAGATTCTGATCTTAGTTTCTGTAATAAAAAATATACATTAATTATAGTTGGCATCAAACATAGGGATATAACTTGTTATGATGGTAACTTTACCTGAATCAGTTTATAAGCCATTGATGGAGTAACATGTATAGCTTTCTGGAAATACGATTTCACAAGTTACCAAAAGAGCATCAAAAAGGAAACATATGTAGCTACAAACAGGGTAAATGATTACAGCAAAACATACATCATTCTTATTCATTCAATGAACAAAATTAGCATGCTCAATTTACTAGATAATGCAGAGAAAACTAGCAACTTAACAGAACTTTGAAAAGGATCAATAGTGCCTCACTATGATACTCCATTGAATTTGGACATGAATATCTGACATGACAGTTCCTAAAAAATGTTTATATGTGATAAATAGGGTTTCCCGGTGTTCATTGGGAGTGTGGCATAGTAGTGTTAGTCTCCAACATGGGTTCTAAGGGGTGGTAGATGAAGATTTCGAGTATCGACGGGATACTTGGCAACGAATGGAGTACCGAAGAAATGATTTTTAGGCATTGGAAGTATCGGAGGCAAGGAGTCTCTAGACTCAGAAGTGTTGGTAGGTTGAGGTTAACTAGATACTAAGTAAATAGAGATCAATCTGCTAATGATAGACTAGTCGACTAGATAGTAGACTCAAACAAAAAAAAAAATTATACGAATAGAAAATTTTATTTGGGAAAGCAATCAACTAAGTAACCGACTAAAGCAAGTCCACTGACTAAGCAATCGACTGACGCAAGTGTGGTAAGATCAATAGATTGATGCCAAAATAGGAACCCAGGAATTAAGGAATTATGTAGGATAAGATTGTAGCAACGTTTAAATTTTCGCATGCTATAGTAGGAAGGAACCTTTGAAGGATAAAACCGTAGCAATGTTTAAATTTTTGCATGCTATAGTAGGAGGAACCTTTGAAGGATAAAACCGTAGCAAAATTTTTGCATGCTATAGTGGAGCAGTTGGCTGAAGTGCAAAGCAATCGATTGAAGTGTAAAGCAGTTGACTTATCAAAGGCAAGTAGCCAATTGCAAAGGTAGGTAGTTGACTGGAGAACAACAATTTGTTGACTAATCAATGGATTCCAGAAGGAAGAGAAGCTCTATAAAAGGGGGTTTCAAGGAGGGTTTGCAACCAATGTTCGTAATTGGTTCTAAAGGGAGCGTTGTTGCATTCCATAACCATTCTGAGAAATCCAAAAAGAGAAGTGCAAGCCAAAGTAATCTTTGTTATTGTTATAATTGTTTTTAATTGTATTTTTGCTTTTATTTTATCATTGTATCATCTGTTCTATTGCTACAGGTAGCATATTGTAAGAGCTTTTTCTATCTCTCTTCCATAAAGGTAAAAAGATAGAGGTAATTTCAGGAGTAATCCACCAATGGATCATAGTCCATGGAGTAGAATCTAAGGGATTGTCGAACCACATAAACAGTGTGTATTGTGTAGTTTCTTTTCATTATTCATATTTTCTAACATTTTGTAGATGAACATGATCAAAGAAAAAGACAAACATCTATTCACCCACCTCCTTAGCACGTCACACGTTCCAACAATAATTATTTTGGCCTCATCCCCCTTAGAGATTCTAACTTGCTAATAGCTTGATCTCAAGTCAAGGTTCATGAACCATGATGCCTTAATTTGTCCATCAAATGTTGCGCTAAAGGGACTGAATACTTGTTTTTCTTCGTCACCTTGTTCAAAGCTCAATAGTCGATACACATCCTCAAGAAGCCATCTTATTTCCTCTAAATAACGAAGGGGCATTGGCTGGAGCCTTGGATGGTTGAACAAACCCTACCTCTAACAACTCATTCAGTTGTTTTCTCAATTTATCAAGTTCAAGTGGAGACAAGCAATAAGAGGGCCGTGAAGGAGGAACATTCCCAAGGATCATCTCAATCTTATGGTCTATAGCTCTCCTGGTAGCAAACTTTTTGGCAATTCTGGTGGCATCACATTCGACAAACTCTCTCAAAATTTCAACACAATAGGCAACTCAACCTTCTTATCAAGTTTGATCTCAATCAAGGCAGCCAAATCAGTTTCTTTACCCCGCTTCAAAGCTTTCTCAAGTGACAAGACAGATATGACTCTATTTTCTGCTTATCTGACCCTTACCATGAGAGTGCACATATTAAACAAAGCAAGGGCTTACATCACCATTACATCATCCAAGTGAGGCATGTGTCAGAATCAAGTCAAAATCCTCAAGTGGAATTACCATCATATTTGTCTTTCCAACCAAATTGCCAATAACTACAAGGACATCGTAAATCATACCCACAACAACCTACGCTTTTGCATTCATCTATTTGATGTAACTTCGGCAATTTGATCACTGATAGCTCATATTGTTGCACAAGTTTGGCAAATACAAAAGTATGAGTACCACCGGTATTAACCATTGCATGGATAGCCTTCCCATTCACTTCAGCAATGTGCAAGAGTAGCAACTTCCTGTTTTTGGCTTTTGAAATTTTCCTCTACCATGAGTGTATTTAACTTCTCTTATCTGGGAAAATCATTGGCCAAATGAGGCCTAAGTTCAATATCCGATGGGTATAGAGTTGGGCATGGGTATGGATTTAATAAATGGGGCTGGATACGGAGAAGATGAAATCCAACCCAAATCCTATCCATTCTCAGCCCTACCCACTACACAAGAAGCAACCTTGGTTATTCTTATAGTTGTTCTTGCCTTGGGAGGTAGCATGATAATTCTTGCCCTTCCACTAGTTGTTTTCCATATCTTTCTTCTTACCCTCCTTCCACTCCCCTTTCTTATCCTTTCGATTGTTCTTGG
>JBAMIE010187971.1:0-12344 GCA_037177295.1 Kaempferia parviflora | reverse complement strand
TTTTTTCCGTCGCTATTAGAGACGGAGATTTAATATCCGTCGCTAATAGAGACGGAATTAAAATGGCGGTCGCTAAATCCGTCGCTAAAGTCTGTTATTTTTGTAGTGTATATGCTCGGGCGTGCCGAAATTCGATCTCTAGACCTTATATGGTAAGTTTTCATATTTTAATTATTGCACCGCCCCGAGGGGACTTCAGTCATGAGTTCATGTGTGCATATATGGAGGGTTTAATTGTTGCAATTTAGGAACAGTCAAATCAATCATCCGTATTGAGTTAGTAATTATCCTAACAATAGTAATCACACTTTGAATAATAATTTTATTTAAAAATGATAGAGCTTGATTTACTTTACAACAATAACAATGATCAATTCTTATTTCACTCGATGAGGTTGACTATATAAATTTTTTTACACTATTAAACTCTATCTTGTATTATATCATCTATACTTAATATATTTTATCTTATTTTATTATTACTAATAAAGATTTTTTTTGATCTTTCTATTACTCGTTTGATATACGTGTCTGTTATAGTTTCACATCGCCTAACTGGAACATTTATTGACCGTCTAAATACATGCTCGTACCATCTTAAACGTGCCTCCTAAAGTTTCCCTCAATAGATGCAACTCCGATTTTCTCTCTAATGATCTCATTTCTTATTCTTTCTATCCTCGTATGTCCACACATTCACTTTAATATTCTTATATCTGCAACTCTCATCTTCTACTTATGTGCTCGAGTCATAGCCCAATATTTAGCTTCATATAACATAACAGTTTAATTGCGATTTTATAAGATTTTCTTTTAGGTTTTAAAGGTACTTTACGATCACATAAAATACCCGACACTCTCCTCCATTTCAATCATCCTACTTGTATTCTATGTAAGACATCTCTCTCTCAATCTCTTTATCATTTTATAAAAATGATCCTAAATATTTAAAGCTCTCAGTTCCGGACAATTCGTTATCTCCTATTTTGACAATTGTTTAATTACGTCTAATATTGTTAAATTTATATTATATATATTCTATCTTTATTCTACTAAGTGTTAAACATTTCCCTTGTAGTATTTCTCGCCAAGATTCTAGTTTAGTATTTACTTTAGCGGACAAAAATAAAATTGTAAAAAGATTTTCACGGTGGAAAATCTTCCCCTAATTACTTCGTAAAAAAAATAAAAAAAGATACACAACCCTTCTAATTGAAAAATCGCTATCAAAGCCTAAAGTTTAATGTTCAATAGCATTTGTTGATTTATTCAATGGTTTATAAGAACAGAAATCATACGCTTCCTATTTATTCAAGGCAGCCTTGAATTATACGATATACAATAAGAAGGCTGCAAGAAAAATGAAAATAAAAACAAAATTATCAAATCAATTATATCCATGGTTCGTCAGGATGGATGTGTGGTACGGCCGGAACGGGTGTTTCAGCATGGGAACGCCTCACGCAATTCCAAAATTCTAGTAAAGAACATGGCTTACTTTGAAATGTCTTTCCTGGCTGGATGTTATAACGGATCAGAACAACAACGATTGTGACCTACTCTCCGGCGTTGGCTCACGGCGGCTCACGATGGAGATTATTTCAGTTGCTCGTGATGGGAAAGAATTTGGAGTTTCAGTCGGTGATGATTCCCATTGGTTCTCGCAAGTAGAGTTTAGACCACCGCTACAGAAGCACTGTGGTGCAGGACGAAGCTTTAGTTGAAACGTTAGGTTATAATTAAAATTATATATTAATAAATCTAATTAACTCCCAAATAATTTAATAAAATCTAATGAAAATTTTCCCAAAAATATTATATAAAATTGGTTTAAATTTTGAAAATTCCTAAATAAATTTTATTTATTTATTTTATTAACTTCTTATTATTAATCAATTAATGTTATTATTACTAAATAAATTATTATTATTATTATTATTATTATTATTATTATTAATCAAATTATCATGTAATCCACGCCGTGACAGTTCCGTGAAATGATAGTTGTCACAACCATTCTGTTCTTTTGGCTAACTTTCAGGCATTGGCCTATTTTTCAAAAAATGCTTGAAGAGTACGAGAGCTTCCCGGGGACGATGAAGAGGAACCTCATGTCCTGCACCTGTTACTGTCACAAGGGTCAGGCCTCGGTACATTTGACTCCATCCTCCAACCTAAGAAATTGGCACAAAAATAAACTCAATTGTTCCTAAGAAATTTCTACATGAACATGACTTAAGTCAGATAAGGAAAAGGATTATCATGACTAACCTTTCCATTGGCATACCAAGGGTACCAATTCTTAACCGTCTTCAATTTGAGAGCATCAATGGAGTATCTTGTTCCGGTCAGGGGAAGTACAGAATCAGTATCTCCACTGCGATAAGGTTTTGTTCAGTTGAAATCAGATACAAAACTGCACCAAATGATCTTACTTGACCATGACGTGAAGATTATGTATGGTTGTTCTTTAGGTATCAGATTTTAAGTGTACCTGAAAACCCATAGCCTTAGACCAGCTGAAATGAGTTCCTGGTAAATAGGAAGCATGGATTTAGGTTTATCTCCCCAGTTTTCTGCTACAGTAGCACTGTTATGTGTCAAAAAGATGATCAGTTGTCTTTGAAAGTGAAACATACTTTCATGAACATGGAGCTTAAGATTATTTGAAGAGGCACCTGCATGTGTCCCAAAGGTATGGTATTCTAGTTGTGTTGGCATGAAGTGCTTTTTGAACCTCAGGACGGTTGTAGTACATCTTTGAGTATCGTCCGGTGCACGGATCGTATGCTCTGGACATCCAAGACTGTTAATGAAAACAAAGGTAGGTTGTCGGTCACAAGATTTGAAAACCATGAATGCATAGCTCATCAAGATACCTCACTAGTTCAGTTTGGAAGAACACATGAGGGGTTGCATTGTATAAGCACTAAAGGTTTCATTGCATTGTACTCTTAATATCTAAATATGCACAGGGTTATGACGATAGATAATTAAATCACAAAATGCTCACATAATGACCCCTTAAGTTGTGGCGAATAGATCCAGTATCATTGCAAGGAAGAGTGTAGATGCTGAAACGATCAATGTTTCCCATCTCAGCACTGGCAGCATCAAAAGCTTGTGCACATGTATCTGCAGGGTGTTCAGAAACTTCATCATCACAGTGGATCCTTAGAGTTCGATAAGTCGAGTCGGAGATCAGGCCGTGAGTCCACCAGTACTCATAGGTTCCCACAGAGTCATGGTAGTCATCAATAATTGCATTGCCCACCTGCATTTAGAGATCAAGCATCATTGGTCACAAGAAAGGGGACAAATTAGCAGATCACTTGCAGATCTCACCATGAATCCCTTTAAGTTGATTGTGGGATGCTGAATTCCGATGTTCTTTCGGTAAACAAGCTGAGATAGTTGAGGAACATAATGGCCTGCAATTTAAGAAATGGTCAATTTTGATCACCAGCAAGACAGTTTGGAATGGAAAAGCTTGATCATAGTGTTCAGCTCACCTGCATAGCTCTCTCCGGCGATGTAGAATTCACGGTGCTTGTATTGAGGAAACCTCTCCAACCAACTCACAAGGAAATTGTATGCATCCACAGCTGATTAAGAACAAGATATGGAGGTATTGGTTTCGGTTTTGGAAGGAAAAGAGGTGGTTTTGGGGTAAAAAAAAAGTAAAATGGGGGGAGAAGTGACCTGTTCTGTGGTCTCCAGCAGTGGTGAGATCCGATGAGGTATTCGAGTAGGAAAATCCGACGCCTGCCGGCGAGTCCAAGAACAACACATTCGCCACTGTACAGAACATCAAAAAACGGATCAATAGAAGGCACAAAGGAAGGATTTTTACAAGAGGAACATAGACATCGAATCTCGGAGCAGGGGAGGAAAGCCACCACCTCTGTTCCAGGCGTGGGGGTTGAGGTAGAGAGTCTTCCCGTCGGAGTCGATCCGGAAGGGGCCGAGCTCCTCGGAGGCGCCGTAGGCGATGGAGGAACACCCCGGGCCGCCGTTGAGCCATAGGAGGAGAGGCGCCGGTTGGACGGTGGATGGCGCCTCGGCGAGCCAGTAGAAGAGCGCGCGGCCGGCGGAGGCGTTGACGGTGATGTATCCGGAGTACTGTGCGAAGTCAACTGGCGGCTGGCCGGGCAGGCGGCTGATTCTGTCCTGCTCCTGCTGCGCCGACGGCGAGAGGGCCACGGCCGTCGCCGCCACCAGCAGTATCAGCGGAAGGCAGACATGGGGGCGAGGCCAGAAAGACCCAGAGGCGAACTCCATTGGCCAGCATGACTATCTGTGGGATGGCCGGCGGAAGTTTTCCACCGGCCACCAGAGAGTATACATGCACGATGGGACGATCAAATTTAAATGGTTACATTCCTCTAAAGATAGAATTTTGGCGATATCAAATTCAAAATATATTTTTTATTTATTAATTTTGTTAATAAAGAGAACTATTTTTATTATAGTATATCTATTTAATTTTAGGATATATTTCTATTAAAAAACAATATTTCCATCTAACTCAGCATGTTACATCAACGTAATCAGCCTTTTTTGGCTTTTTTTTTTCTTGCCATCCTTTGTAATAGCTAACCTGCTTTTTTTTTGGTAAATATGGTTCTGTTTTAGGAATTAAAATGGGAATAGGAATCAAAATAGGAATGATAATATTATAGAATGGGAATGAGAATTAGTATGAATATCACTTTTAAAAATAATATTTGATTAGTTGAATATTTTGTATCGGAATGAACAAAAATTTCTTTTTTACCCTAAAAAAAATAAAAGAAAAAATTAGATGTGAAAGAAAGTTGAATGTGAGAGAAAAATATGATAGAGAAATATAGAGAAAGTGTGATGAGAAAAATGAGGAGAGAGAAAGTATAGTGAGAGAATGAGAAGAGAGAAAATATGATGAGAGTGCAAATGTGATAAGACAGAATAAAGAGAGGGAAGGTGTGATGATAGAAAATGAGGAAAGAGAGTGATGAGAGAGATTGAGGAGACAAAATATGATAAGAGAAAATGAAGAGAGAGAGAGTGATGGAAGAGATTGAGAGGAGACAGAAAATATGATAAGAGAAAATGAAGAGAGAGTAATGGAAGAGATTGAGGAGAGAGAAAGAATGATGAGAGAGAAAGTATGATGAAAGAGAAATATAATAAGAGAGGATGAGGAGAGAGAAAGTACGATGAGAGAGAAAGTACGATGGAGGGAATGGAGAGAGATTAAGTGTGATTAGAGAAAATGAGGAGAGAATGTGTGTGTGATGGGAGAGAATGTGTGATGAGAGAGAAAATGATAGAAAAGTGTGGTAAAAAGGCGAATCACTCGCCCCAGTGCCCCAGCCAAACCGTCCCAGAACCAACACGGAGGAGGTAAATCATGGGTCGCTACTAGCCATAAGTACAAATGGTCAAGACATGAGGGAGGTATATTCTCGGGCGCGTCGAGATTCGACCTCTAGACCTCATGTGGAATGAGGAGAGAGAAAGTATAATGGGAGAGAAAGTATAATGAGAGAATGAGGAGATAAAAAGTATAATAGGAGAGAAAGTATAATGAGAGCGTAAGGAGAGAGAAAGTATGATGAGAGAGAACGAGAACAGAGAAAGTGTAATGAGAGAACGAGGAGAGAGAAAGTGATATGAAAAAAAATTAACAAATATATTAAGGGTATTTTCGTCCAAAATAATTAAGATGATAGTAAGGAGGAATAAAAATTGAAATGAAACCCATCAAATTATATGGGTTTGACGATTCTAATAAATTTGAAAATCATTCCTAAATTGTCATTCTCAAACCCACAATCTAAACACTATCTTTTACTATCATTCTATCCTCATTCTTAAACTCATCAATCAAATGTCACCTCACATTTCGATCATTTATGGTTGTCATATTATTCTTTAAGCTTATGAACAGTTTGTACTTTTATAATAATAATTTGTAGCCCAAAATTATTTTTTTACAATTGCCGTAATTTGCATTTGCATAAATAGTTTAGATGTTACTTGATGTAATGAGTGTGGCTAATCAAATGGATTGATTGGTCAAGTAAACTAGTCAATTCGGCCAAGCGAGCTAAGTAGGTCATGTTGAAGCATGGTTACTTGAATTGATTACTCGATTAAGTTTAATGGGTTGGACAAGTTAGATAGATCGGTTACAGTTGGTCCAGTTGGGTAGGTCAAGATTGTCAATATATATCTAGCTGGTCAAACGAGATTATCATTACATTCACAATACACCTACAAATTTATCTACGACATTTTACCAAAAGACATACTTTGTAATCGGTATTTGTCGAAAGCGTACCATAGTTTCGAATCTACCAAAAGGCACAGTTACAAAAAATATGAACTTCCAATTCTACCCCTCCCACCATCGATCCCATCCTGTTCGATAATTTCAAGACATCCAAACCACATTTGAATAATATTGAAGTAAAAATAATAGCGATGGTTCAAATGGAGATGTCGTCAACATTTATTTGCCCCCTCTCTCAGTTCATGTAAGTCTCGCCCTTCCTCTCTCAGCTCGATCAAGCCTCACCACTCTTCAAAACTCTCCGATTGCAAAAATATGCCCTCACGTTTAGTGGTGGAATCGTTCCCACGAAAAGCTACGTAAGTGTCTTCGTATGTCCCTCTGGTTCATGAAAGCTTTTTGACAAAAATTCACAGTGATTGTGACTTTGCAGTGAAGGGTTTAGGGTTTGCATTAATAATCTGTTTTGAGAATGGCGCAAGGAAGTGGACCGGTTGTTTCATCCTCTCTGTTCAATTATCTCCATAGGTATCACTTTAGAAACTCGTGGATTTGTAAAAGCTCAACCATTTTGTGTATGGTTCTTAATAATTTTAATTTTAAAAAATTATAGGGTTCAGTTGATGTTGGGCAGAAACTGCATTGGAACAGTGTGTTTTATCGCTTTAACAGTTTTTTCAAGTATCCATAAAGAAAGGAAGGCATCATGAAACTGTTATATTACATGATCGACACATAACAATGATATATTAGCCAATATATTTGAAAATTGGGATTCAACCTCTCAAACTTTTAGATTCTAAGGTACAGGTTATATATGTATTTTATGATTTTTAAAAATGTAGTAGTAGTATAGTAAAATAAAAATGTTTCATAAACTTAACATTGTTTATCAGTTAAGGCAGGTGATGGTGGTATTAAGATATGATGGCAAACGAGGGTTTGATATGATCGTATATTAAGCCCAACGTGGGTCTGATAGGATCTCATATGAGGCCCAATGTGTGCCTGATAGGTTGAGTATAATATTAGCCTAGATAATATTTAAATTTTCGTATAAGATAACTAATCATTTAAGTTTTTTAAGTGTACTAGTTGCCTTCACAAGAAGAGATGTTTTTTGTTGCTTGGTAGTGCACACCGAGGAGTTTCGGTTCTGATCAATTCAACTAAAGCATCGGGTGACCTCTTTCTAACCTACTTCTCAACTAAAAAAGAAGCTACTAGATCAAGAATTGAGGAGCTACATAAATTTTATGTCAATTGTGTTGAAGTAGATGATGATGTTTTGTTATTTTGCAAATTCTACATTTTGTATATATTTGTTTGTGTCTTATTTTTTTCTAGTGCATATAAGGTTCCTTTAGGTCTTATAGATATAGTAGATGATTTTGACCATCTTGTTAGATTTAACTAGGTTGAAGTCATCCATAAATTTATGGCTCCACAATTACCTAAGATTGAGAACATATCTTCATCCAGTCAGGCAAAACACGTCAACACCAACCTCCCTTACCTAAAGGGATTTGTTGGTATTTTGAAAGTGAATTTTTTTTATATTAAATTTGACAGAAATGTGTTGACATGTATGAATTGTAACAAATGTGATGATGTATCAGGCTTGATTTTTGGACTATGTTCTAATCCAGAAACCATACAAAATTGAAGGAGCACGAATCAACAAGTGGAGGAATATTCCTTCACATATTAGTAAGGTGAGAGATTTGTTGGACCGAGTGTCATCTGAAGAGGCAAATATTGAAGATTGTCACCTAAGTTTGGTTAATATACAATTTTTAACATTTGATTTTATAATTTGACAGGTTATGATTGACCTAATTCCTATCCAATATGAAAAAGCATTGGTTAACAACCTCGATTATGTTTACTACATTCCATGTCAAATGGAGACATTTCAATTTGAAGACTCTAAAGCAGGAAGCCAAAGTAATAAGAAATGTTATAACTACATTATTCAAGCAAACCAAATCAAGAAGTTAACAATTGAGAACATGTATCTGAATGAAAGGGTGAAAGAATTACTTGAAATTATAAAAAAATAAACACATGCAGTATGAATCAAGTGATCATGTAGTCGATCCTCTTTTTGAATTAGTAGCATTTGGAACAAGGAGTAGGAGAGGATGTGATAGAAGTTGCTACGATTACAGGGATACTACAATTGATAGTCTATTGTGGCACACGCTTATACCTAAGAGGAAGTGGAGGAATATACAAATATGTAAGTCTGTAGAGAATGTTTTAGCAGATGTAGAGGGCAAAAAATTTGTAAAAGAACTTGATGATGCTGTGGTGAAGGGGAAAGAAAAAATTGATGTGGATGAAATGGAAGAAGGAAGAGACACCATTATAATAATGGAAGACAATTTTGAAGAAGAGGCAGAGAAGGAAGTAGCTGGGATTGCAAAACTTAGCAAAATGAGGAAATAAACCATTGTTGTAAGTGTGCATTTGCATAGAAAATAGTTTTCATTTGATTTAATTTATTAATGAAATGTGTTTTATGTTTATGGTCGCAGTATGTGAAAAAGTAATTTAAAACTCCGAAGAAGAAAAAACAAGACAAAGATATAACATGTTAAAACAATTGGAGAACCTACAATATGTTAAATAAGTAGTTTATTTAATTAACCGTTTAATTAACCGACAAGTAAAGAAATTTTTATAGTTCTTTAATTTATTTTCATGATTTATAGTCATTGATTAACTTTGTAGGTATACAAGTGAATTAGTCTAGGAGGATCCACCCTTTGGTTTAAATGTGCATTCCTTCTTATCTGGTATGAATGGAGAGATTTTTACAAAAGGGAGGTAATTTATATGTATTGTAAAGTTCTGTTTAGGGGGCATTCTCGTCTGGTAGACCATACAACAAGTTCATATATTGTTCAACCTTCTTCAAAGTAAGGAATCTAAATTATTTGAGATTATATAATAGTAGAATAAAGTTTATTATTTGCTTAATTTTGTTTGACATTTGTAGTTATCAATAAAATCCTCAAACAAATTTGTCTTGCAACAAGTGATAAAGACTCATAAGGAAGAGGAAGGGTTAAGGTATATTTTTATACCTTTATCTAGTGATAAGAGACACTTTTACTTGTTGTCGGTAAACACTAAAACAATGACATTCAATCATTACAATTCTCTTGCAAGTGGAAGTAAATATAAATATGAATTTAAAACAGCGGTGAACATCAAATATTCATGTCTATGTTAGTATTATAGTATAAATACTAGTTAATGTAATACTTTAATTTCGTGTGTAATTTTATAGGTATCTTATTTAAAACAATATAGTCATGAGCAACATGCTGCTATTGATCTATATTTTAAAAGACATGATCCCTTCAAATACAAATATTTAAAAAGAAATTTATAAAATAAGAATAAGAAAAATAAAAATAAATTAGAAATAAATATAATATCTAGAAAAAAAATCATATAATGAAGATTATATTAAAATAAAGTAAAATAAAAAGCGCATTATATTTAAAATCTAAGTAAAAATATAATAAATTAAAATAGAAGACATTAACATATTTAAGAAAATAGTGGAGTATTTAACAAAAGATATAAAGAAATAATAGATATTTAGTAGATAAAAAAGATCAAATAGAAATAAAAAAATGAAAGTAATAAATGTGAAAAAAATAAAAAAATATATAAAACTTCATTTGTAGGGGTTAGAACAAAATTATGATTTAAAAAACAAAAACGGTTGTTGTTGTTTTTATAAAATAAAATTTAATAGGGTATGTAGTGCATTAAAATCTAAAGGTGCACTGTTCCGTGCCAACTGACACTACATAAGAAATTCATCTTTTGTAGTTAGAAATAAGTTCCGACAGTAAATATAGCTTCTCCTCTCTCAAACCTTCCTAGTGAATGGTTGCAATCGAACATGTATAGGTTCATTAGTGGATTTTAAACGAAATCCACTAATAGCCCTAGGGTGTTTAGATTTCTTCAAATTGACATTCACTTGGAAGGTTTCAGAGAGGAGAAGGTATATTTTGTATCGGAACTTATTTCTAACAATTAAAGATGAAGTTCTTGTATCGTGCCAGTTTGCACGAAAGAGTGCACCTTTGGATTTAATGCACTACATACCCTATCAAATTTTATTTTACAAAACAATAACAACCGTTTTATTTTTAAAATTATAACTTTGTTTTAACCTCTACAAATGAAGTTTTATATATATTTTTTAATGATTGTCACATTTATTACTTTTATTTTTTTAATTTATATTTAATCTTGTTATCTACTATTTCTCTTTTTAAAATATCTATTATTTCTTTATATATATATTTTTAAATACTCCACTATTTTCTTAAATATTTAAATTCTTATAGTTTTAATTTATGATATTTTTACTTAGATTTTAAATATAATGTATTTTTTATTTTACTTTATTTTAATATAATCTTCATTATATGTTTTTTTCTATATATTATATTTATTTCTAATTTATTTTTCTTTCTATTTTTATTATTCTTATTTTATAATTTTCTTATTAAATATTTGTATTTTATTCATTATTTACTTTTAATTTCTAAGGATCAAAAACTTAGTTGTGATTATGGAACGTTGACTCTAATATCACCCAAGTTAGGTCTGATATCACCCAAATTGATGATGAAATTTATTATAACGTTGGAGCATCTCTGGAAATGTTTAAATAGGAGAGAATGGAAGTCTATCTAAAGACTCAAGTAAAAATGTGGATAATCGTCCAAACCAATTTCTCTCCACAACTTGATGGCGCTAGAGAACAGTGTCATGTCAAAATTAGGACACAACCTTGAGGAATAAGATTGAGGCCGACGCAAAGGCTACCCAAACCCTACAATGTGGCTTGACCAAAGAAGAGCTGAACTGAGTTAGACTGTTCTCAAGTGCCAAGGAATTTTGGGAGAAACTGATCAAGTTACATGAAGGAACATCTGACACTAAGGTATTTGTTCCGGAGAGAAACTAGTTGGATGACCGGAGACGACGAGGCAGTTGATTAGGATGCTGACCGAGAAGGGGAGGATGGACCCTGCAAGATTAGCACGAGCGTTAAAGGATACACCGGAAAGGATTCCGGCAGATGTCCCTCCGACGCTCAAGTCAGAAAGAGAAAGAGAATTAGTGTTTGCGAAATTTAGAGATGACAGAAGAAGAGAGCCCCTTTTTTACTCATCGTTCATGGTGTCTTATATATCCCTTCCTTCATGGCGTCGAGGGTTTTTTGGTTTGCAACCGTTCCTGCATTCACGGAAAATCTTACCTTTTCTCCTGTTATTTTCCTAATTATTGATCAATTATTCCAATTTAGGCGAAGTCTTCCCATCAAGAATAGACACAGTCCTAATTAAACAAGATAATTTTTTATAAATGCTAGACGAGTTTTCCTTAAATATCGCTATAGATATTGACAATTATTCTGCTGAAATCCTCGGGGAAGTTGGGCGACTTTTACCTAAAACAACTCCTTGAAATCTTTCCTTAAGAAAGATTTCCAAATATATATGCCCGAGGTGGACCTCGGGTACCATTTACCCGAGTAAGTGCTTGGGTATCATTCTCCCGAGCTGGCTCTCGGGCACATTTACCCGAGTAGACGCTTGGGTAGTATTTTCCCGAGCTGGACCTCGAGTTCTACTTTCCCGGGCTATCATGTGAGTTCTGCCCTATCGAGCTAGACCTCGGGCACTCTTTCCCCAAGGTGGACCCTAGGAGCCCTTGGTCGATGTCAGCTTTTCCTATCCGAGCTGGTAGCCACGTCACTTTTTATATTTTTTGCCTTCCTTATCACCCGGATCAATAGTCTTCCCTTCAAGTCTAATCGAAGGAGTATTAATCGAGTGATTGAACCTATAAAAACTTATGAGGCGAAGGAAGAATTTATAGAATTTATTTCTGTTGGGACCTTGATCACCGGCTAGAGGGGGTGAATAGCCGATCCACCCCAAATCATAGTCTTCCTAACAAGTTAGTGTGCACAGCGGAATATACAAAATAAAACACTAACTAAAGGATAGAAAGACAAACCAAA